>OMLM01009791.1:77535-117614 GCA_900302695.1 Helostoma temminkii | reverse complement strand
GGTTGTTGTGCATGTCCTTGTTGTTTTGTATCTCACTTTGGCCATCTTGCATCTCTTTCTGGGAAACAGGCAGGTGTAGGGTCAGAGGTCCTGTTGGCCTGGGCCCAGTTCATTCAGTAATCAATACGTGCCTTAAGCAGACATTGCACAAATTTTATGCAGGACTTGAAACAATAAATTAAGTGTAGTAGGCACATGTCTCAGATTCACAAAGTAGCAGTTTTCTTTGTTGTTTTTTACGTTTTGAGCAAATTGACCCTTTAATTACAGATATTTTTGTTATCTACATTTTTAACATGAGGGACTGAAAAACCTGAAACTTGGAAATATAAGTTCAAACCACTGTAACACCATACTTTCCTCCTGCAAGTCTAGCCTCTGTGTAAAACTGCATTTTCCCCTTGATTCTCATTTCCTGGATTTTTTGACACACTGCATGCCGATATCACCCTTCTCTCTCTCCTCTTTGAGGGAAAACAAACCACTGTAAGCCCCTAAAACAAATGTTTGTTTCTGTCATTTAAGTGCTTGTACATGCAAAGGATAATTGGGACACAGAATCTGTTACTATTCATGGTTCATCTTAAATCTACACTGGAGGGGGAGAGACCAAAGTCTTAAAAAAAACAACAATTAAAAATCATTCAACAAGTGTGCATGTATCATGTGCATCTCTGCTTGTGTTTGTACTCCTGTAGATGATGTAGTTCACAGTGACTGTGCAGTGGCATTAATTCATGATAGCCCACCAGCTGTCAGGGAATTTTTCACACCTTTCCCAATATCAGTGAGGCTGGAGTTGTGTTGCTATAGAAACATTGATTCCAGTACGTTAAACAACGCTGATTTTCTACACCCAACTTGACACAAAAACTTGACATTAGATTCCTTCTCTGCGTTTAATTTTCTCTCAGCAGTTGCATAGCGTTGATCTGGAGACTTTCTGAGCTGGACGTGTGGCGCGCGCAGTCGCTCTCAAGGAAGTGACAGGGTTTTACGACTTGAGAGGCGACTAATTCACTGTGCTCTGGTTTATTTTCTGTACCAGAGGTCTGCAGTTAGTGTTGAGTGTTTTCAGTCGAACCCACAGGTGCTGCTGACTGTCTGGTAAAAGCAATAATGTCACTGAGTCACCGGGTTATACTGCAATATTCTCACACAGTGCTGTTGGCTATTTCACATCAGGCCTAACAACACCCATGACAATACTACACTAAAACCTAGTGCCTCTCAGCCTTAAATGCTTTAAACCTGTTTCTCTGTGTGTGTGTGTTATGAGCTTTGGACAACATGGCTCCTCACTACATAAATTAGCACCAATCAGGACACTCTGTGCATGCGTGCGCATTTGTGCACGTGTGTGACTAAGTGACTGTGCATGCATATGTATGTGCAAGCATGTTTCTCTGCGTGTGTGTCCAGTATCTGTGACTTACATAGCATGACTGTGTGTGTATGACAGAGTGAGTGTGTATTCAGTAGTTGTGAGTACATGGTGTGCTTCATTGATGTGTGAAACATCAGCTATGACTGTGGAGCCATCTGCTCCAAAGGGAGAGATACAGTGCAAGTGTGTGTGTATTTTCTTCTCTGTGTGTGGCACAGAAGTGTGTGTGCACTTGTGCGTGACTACTTGACTGAACCAACAAGTTGTTTTTATTTTTCGCGCACATGGGACATCATGAAGTTTCAAGGCTTGTCACAGAACAAAAATATCCTAAATAGTTTCAAATCCTCCTCTGGATGCAGCACCGTTTCTGTCTGCACGTTTGGATCTACACGTCAGGTTCTTTTGTCGTGCATCAGACACGGAGAAGATACAAATGCAGATTCATTCAGTACATATACTTCAGGTGTTGAAAGGTCTTTAACACCTGGTCTTTGCTCTTCAGCGTTCATGGCTGTGAATCAGTCTCTGACACAAATGTGGAGGTTTAACACGTGTTAACATGAGACTTTTATCTGATTTTAACCAGACTTTTAAGATTAGCAAGGTCAGCTGATCAGAGTCAAATCAAACACTCCAAGATTATTTTTTTAGTTTTTGTTGTTATTTTAGCTTTGCTCAAACGTGTTAAATAACTGTCTGCATGCAACCGTCTCCTAAAAATGACATTCCTATACAACTAAACTGCAATTCTGATGTTATTTTTCTGAGAAATGTAATTGCAACCGGATTACGTTTTTGTAGCGAATGTAATCATTATGTTGTCAGGCAATGTATTTTGTAAATAAATGTAGGAAACATCACACTAATTAATCCAAATTGAAGTGATCTGCTAAATTATTCACTAATACCCAGCCTACAATCTTTCACTGACCCTAACCCAGTGCTGTGAGTGCCTGAACCCAGTATAACACCTTAATAAAGTTGGAGTCATATATCGGCATGGTCGGGCATCAGATTGGATAACTTGGTGGACAAAAATATGTTGCCTGTGGACATTTAATTGATATGTGAAGTATCAACCTATTTGTGACTTGTCATTTACGTTAATTGTGAACATATGGTCATTATGTTGACAGAAAATGTAATCCGGTTGCAATCACGTTTCTCAGGGAAACTAAATCAGGGGTGTGAAAAGTAACTAGGCATACATAATTGGCTATAGAACTTGTAGTATCGTTAGAGTCATAATGAAAACAGTCTCTAAATAGACTATAGTAAATAAGATTTCATATTTTCCACGTCGATATTACAGGCATACTTTTACAGCAGCCAGTTACATCTTAAGCTTGTGATTCTAATTCAAAATGTTTCAATATTGTAAAATAGCGACATATAGAAATGAAGATGTAATATCGTCACTGTCTGATTATCTTAATAAAAATGGAAACTCTTTAAATATGTTTATAACATTCTGCAGAACCTGTTTCATAATAGGTGCCTGTAACCTAGATATTAAACTTTTACCTAAATGTGTCTTTTCATTAAATCTCCACAACCAACAGTAGTGACAAACCTAAAGCTAAAAGCTCAACAATTATATTTTATTTCATGTAAATTCCTGTGATTAGTCTGAATAATTAAGCTCCTATTTGGCTTTAACAACAAACCAACTGCACAGCATCTGTTGATCAGGTTCTCACAAAATAACCATTATAATGTTGGATTGTACCGCCCAGCCCAGCAGTTGGTATCCACTTAGACAGACAGAAGAACATTCAGCTTTTCAGAAAAATCAATGGAAACATCTATGTGAAAACCCACTGAGATAGAGGAGCTGGTGAACTCCATCTGTCTGTTGGCGTTGGTCAGTCATGATTTCAGCCACAAAATATCAACCACTATTACCTATCTGTGGTCAAGAGGTGAACACTTTCTGAGCGAGAAACAACACGAGATACTAGCAAGACTTTTCATCACAGGCAGCGGCAGCTGCAGAGAAAGAAACATTAATGTGGTGTGTAGAAAATACAATATAAATGAGAGGAGCTCAGTTATAGCCACAGTACAAGGATTTATTATCATGTCTTCTAATCTATTGTGTAATTTGAAATAAAGACCATTTCAGAAATTAGGCTATATTTTTGAAAATCTGTAGTGCAAAATGGCTTCATATGCACACAAGTGTACAGCTATGGAAGATTTCCTGTTTAGGGTGATGGGCAGCTTCTTGACAGAGAATGCTAGCTAGGCGAAGTTAGCCTACAACACTGAATATGTTAAATACTGTTTAATTAATATACATTTTTAATTATTTGCTGTGTATTACCAGCATTTTTACCATGCTATTACTTGATATTAACCCACTATTACCTGGTAACTTTCAAAATATTACCCAACTATTAACGTATCATGTGATGCTACACTTTAGCCTATGTTTCTTCGTGATATTTAAACATAAAATATGTGATGCATCTCTACCAAGAAACCAACAATTATATGGAGAGCTAAATACGTTGCAACTTAAAAAAACATGCAAATACCCAAACAAATTAAGAAAACTTCACTAAGTTCACAGCACAGGTGCAGCATTTATAATTGCCACACCTGTTTTGTGTATTTGCAGCATTTATGGTATATTTCTTTTCTTAAGTATTTATATGCATAAGATGTACTGTACAAGATGTACAGGGATCTATAAATTCCAATTCAGACTAATCTGTTTTTGTATCTATGATGATGCTCTAGTGCTCTGCAGCTCTGGTGCACCAACTGCACATGTGCTTGAAGAAACATCTAGCCGCTCATTTCAGACATATATCAAACCCTATTTTCTAACAATGACATTCTTATACAGCAACGTAAATGAATGAAATGTCACACTAATTAACAGGAATTTAATCACAAGGGGGTGGTTAGGGTGGATGGCGGGTGTATAACATGCAGGACTGGCAATATGCAGAACCGAGTAAGAGAACAGAGTTTAGGGTAAGGCATTAGGGTTAGACACAGATCATGTTTGTTTTTAAATTTAATTTAGCAAGCCCTTTAGCAGAAATGAAATATATTATTCATAATTATGTTTTCATAAGTGTCTGATCACCTGTAAATAAGAATGTTTGTGTTTTCCTTAGCTTAAAATAAATAAAAAGCATTTGATGAGTAGGACCCCTTTAATGGAGGCTACTGTGTTTCTAAAGTCTTCCAGAATGAACAAGCCAAACATGGACCCTACAGAAAGAATTTCACATAATCAAACGTAAGAGTTTTTTGCTTTTTACTTAAGTTTATGTGTAAAATAAACTGATTTATATCAGATTTGCACTTAGACATCTCGCCAGCATAATTCCTTTTCACCTGTGTGGATTGACTGGGTTTAGCAGCACTCAATTACTTGTAATGCCAGACCTAAAGTCATTGATCTGCATTGTAAACATTACATGCATCCAATTTCAGGTTTGTGTGTCTATTTGACCACAGGGTACACATGCATCCACACACACACACACACACACACACACAGCAGAGCAGAGAGGTCACAGTAGAGCAGACAGGAAGATGAAGCATGTGCTTTGCATTCACACAAAACCTTCCCGAACGGTTGTGCAAAGTTGTGGCTGTGTTTATTTGCCTTTCAGAAAACCGTCAAGAACAATCAAAAAATAAACATTT
This sequence comes from Helostoma temminkii, assembly GCA_900302695.1. Taxonomy (NCBI): domain Eukaryota; kingdom Metazoa; phylum Chordata; class Actinopteri; order Anabantiformes; family Helostomatidae; genus Helostoma; species Helostoma temminkii. The sequence continues at coordinate 112,555 of OMLM01009791.1, read as the reverse complement.
TATTTCTCTGATTCTCTGCCCCTACACTCACTCTTTGATCCAGGGCAGAGAGGTCAATGGTGCGTTCACAAACAGCAACAGAAAAATACTCCTCATTCTGTCCTGTTGGGAACCAAACTGGACGTCTACTTTGAAATATGGGCAATAAAAGGAGCAGCTCTCAAGTAGGATGCAGATTCCTCTGGTTGTAAAGAGCCCTTTAAAAGACTTGTTCTTGAATGTAACATCACTCACATCTAAAGTGACAACGGGGCACCTGTCGGACCATCTCCACGCTTGGAAAGGGAGGAGTGGTGGGGGTCTTCCACACTGCGCCTTTAAGCTGCAGTATGTTGAGCTCTCAGGGCCACAACTGTACAATTCAAAATACAATACCAGTCAAACGTTTGCATACATATAGAAATAACTATAAAAAACATCCATCTTCAGCTGTGTTACAATCATTGCAAAAAGGTTTTCTAATGATCACTTATCTTTGTAAATTAAAAACTTGCATTAGCAAACATAACATGCTATTGGAAGACAGTACTAATATTTGCTGAGTATAGTACGTACGTTTGTGGAAATATTCCTTTAGATTTTCTTTATTTATGTCTACACTGTATTTCTGATCAATTAGATGTTATAAAATCAGCTTTTCTTCCAAGAACACGGTCATTTCTATGTGTGTCCAAAACCTCGACTAGTTGTGTAAATGTACAAGTTGTTAATATTCACTGGGGCTTAAACAGAGCAACGTATTTCATCTAAAATCATCCATCAATTTGTCTTTTTCCTGTAATAAGTACCAAACTTCATCATTCTCTCCAACAAACGTTCAAGAAAAAAAATTATTGTCTCACAGTCTGTGTCTGTGTCCTTTTACTTGACTCATACTCTAAATCACAGACTGTGCTATAAAGTGTTAACAGGGTTGTTTACACACCTCTTAAAGGGTTAACCTCGCTCGTGTTCGGGATGCTTCACAGGAAATCGAATTGGAGAATGATTTCGTGAGCACAATGATGGAACTTTTATATCCAAATGAGCTTTGTTGTGAATCTCATGAACTAGAAAACGTTCTCTTGTACTCATAAAATCCCCCAGGGTCATATTTACAATCGTGTCACGCTTCACGGAGCAGCTCCGGCTTCTGCATCCTGACGACCTCACAGCTTTATGCGCTCTTGGTGTTTGACTTAGAGCTCATAAATGCTCTCAGGAATTAAAAGCACGTTAAGCGTCATGGCCCTTTAAGAAGAACAACATGCAAAGAGAGATTTATTTTTCATCTGAGGATGTTCTTAATGAGTTGTGGAGTGCTGAATGTTAAAGTATATATTTATGTAGCACGGTCGCTACTCGACTACCATGGAAACTGAGGTAGTGTGTTGGAGGTGAGTGGGCGTCAACGCGACTTACATGAACCCTGCGAATGTGGTGGGAGGGACGGAGAGAGAGACAGAGAGAGAGATAAAGAGACAGAAAGTGACAGAGGAAATGGAAACAGATGGAGAAAGTGGAGAGAAACTTTTGTTGCTATGACAAGTTTGCAGGTCTTTCTTGTAACTCCACGTTTCCTCCCTCCCTTCTCCCCCTTTCATCATTTTACTCCTCCCTCCCTTTCTCTCTTGCTCTTTTCAACCTTTGTCTTTTCTTGCATCACTCTCTCCTCCCATTTCATTATTTATACCTATTATTCTCCTCTCTGCCCCAAAAGCACTTACTTTTATCTTTTCTCCCTTCCCTCATTTATGTCATCTCCTCATCGCCTCCTCCCTCATTTGTCACTCCTCTCGTCCTTTCTGCTCCTATCCTCTTGACATTGGCAAACTTACTTTTCCCTATTTTTTCCTCTTCCTTCCATCACATCTCTTTGCCCCTGTTCTATTTCCTCCTCACCCTTCATTTGAAATTCTTCTCTCCCAAACCTCTCACCTCTAAAGCCCTTTTTGCAATGGTCCTTCGTCTCCTTTCTCTACTCTTATCCTCTTCTTTACTCCTTTTATTTTCTTCCTCTCACACAACTGATGTGTGTTTTTCTCCATACCTTTGAAATCTTACTTTTTGCTTGTCTTTTCATCCTCTTTTCATTTCTCACCTCCTTTTTCTTCATCTGGACCCTCATCCATTCCTCTTTAAACCTTTTCCTTCTCCGTTTCCCTCATTTCAGCATCACCTTTATGCTACTCCTCCCATGGGTCTTCTTTCCTCTCCTCTTCTCGTCTCCTCTTTTGCTCTTAACAAGACATTTGCAACCTTTCATCATGTCTCGTCTCTCCTCATTTTCCGTTTATTCATCTTTGTTCACTTGTAGGCTACTTTCCCTTTTTATCACATAATATTCTCTCCTGTCTTTGTTTCCTCCTTTCTCACATCTTAGTGTATGTGCATGTATATATTTTTCCTTATCTGAGTCCACATTAGACATGTTTTGTTAATTCTATACTGCAAATTTGAAATTGTAATTTAACACCCTTAGAGTTAAAATGATCTCACAGCCAGTGCTACACTGGCACTTTTAGTTTATAAATTATAAACACTATGATGGTGTTAGTTTAACTTCTACAATTTAAAGTTTGATGGAAATCAGACTCTATGGTGACAATCTACCAACTGCAAAGCTACACAATGCAGTTGGATTAACATCATTAAGAGTTAAATGTGCAGTTTGTCAGTGTAGCTATCCTATCAATCATGTGATGCAAGGCTTTGTAAAGCATATTCTCCATGCTCAGCTGTACATACTAGTGTTAAAATCATAGCAATCACAGAAATCACGATGTCATTTCACTTCCACTGGATGATAGATGGTGATGATAATGTTGCAGACACGTTCAGCTGAGGAACTGAAATGGGTGGGTGGAGTCGAATGACATCTCTAAGGAGTTTAACTAACACTGGTGTGATCAACTCCAACAACATTTAACAATGACATGTATTAAAATTACTCTTTTGTAGTGAATGTAATCATTAGTCATGCAATGTATTTTGTGAATGAATGAAACATTGCATTAATTAGCTGGAAATTAGTTACAAGAAGGTGGTTAGGGTGGATGGCGGGCATATACAGTGCAGGATAGTCAAGTCTCAGATCTGAGATCGAAACCAATGTTCTGGGTGACATTAGGTTTAGGCATGCAAAGCACTTCGGTCAGAGGTAGAGTTTAAATGTTTTTAAAAATTTTTATATTAAACCAACCCACAATTTTTCATTAACCCTAAAGCTGTGAGTGCTTGACCCCAACCATAAAACATGTTAATAAAGTTGGAGTCACATATTCACATGTTGAACTGCACGACATGACGCAAAAGGTTCCCAGCGAGAAATCACCTGTGTTTTGTTTACAGCGCATCCATGCAGAAGCCATCGCATGATTAGGAATGATGTGTAATATATATAAACTTGGTTTCATGAAGGCGAAAACTGCGATACAACAGCAGAAAGCATGATAAATATTTCCTATATTCAATTGTGTTGTGCTGAGCAGATCTACTAACAGGAAATGCCCACTCTCTCGCTGTGAATACCTGGATAACTACCTGCTGTGTTCACACCGCGGCTCACAAGGACATTACGTGGACTTTGTATTAGGAGGCTGGGTGGGTTGACTTGAATGTGCCTGTGTGAAAGCAGCTTATATTTGTATCCGTAAAGCAGCAATTTTGACTGTTTTGGATTAAAAATATTGATACGAAATCTGGCGTTTTAGTGTTAAAATGGTGCAAATTTAACCGTTGCCTGCTGCCATGGAGGTGCTCTCTGAACAGATGCTTTTAAGATAGAGTAGAAACAATGGTTGTTTAGTTTGGAGGACTTCTTGTCTTTTCACCACTTTTTGCTCCTCTTCTAATAATGTCTCCTTTTTGTTTTAAAAACACTTTTGTGCTAAATGTCTGTCTTCCCATTCTTCTTTAGCACATATCATTTGCTCTTCTCTCCTTTATCTATTTGCCTACCCAGATCCCCATTGCCTCCTCTCCTTTATTTAATAACACCCTTGCACCCTTGTTTTGTTAAATTTTTCTCGCCTTCTTTTTACATATTCTCTGCTCTTTTCTCCTTTTCCTTTTCATGTTGTCTTCTGTTTATGCCCCCCCAAAACATTGGCAGCAGTGGCTTTTCCTCGTTCCAACACCTCCCCTTGCTTCTCTGTTGTGCCTATCATCATCTTTTCCTGTTCTTCCTCTCCTGCCTTTTCTTCTCTAATTTGCAGCCCTCATTCTGCTTGTCTTTCCATCAGTTCTCTTCTTTTCTCGTCTTCCTCCTTTTCTTGATTTGTTGCTACACTAATCTTCTTCTCCTTCTCTCTGCCTCTACTCTACTTTGCTCTCCTCGTTCTCAGTTTAGTGAGCAGTAAAAACAACGATAAAATAATAATAAAAACAACAACTGTCCCGTGATTATAAACTCATCTCCATCTGGATCACTCTCACCCTTACACTGAGACACACACACACACAGAGCCGACTAGGAAGTCAAACAGAAGGCCAATAAGACACGCTTGACTGGAGGCGACTCTGCAGTGTGTGTGTATGAGAGAGAGAGCAATAGAGCGAGGCGGTGTGTGTGAACAGAGAGAGTATTCACTCCTGTCATTGTGTGAGCCTCATGTCCCCACAGCCACAGGAAGATGAGATAAATCCTTAAACATTTTTGCCCATACTCAAGGGGAACATTTCAAATGAAAGACACCTGGAGGTCAGGGAACAACTCTGCATCCCGTCACTATAAAGTGAAGTTCATAGAAACTGGTAATCAGGCTCAAACGACTGCTGTAATTTCTGATTACAATTTAAAGCAGCCTATAACCACTTGGTTTATTTCGTGCTTGAGTCGTAAGACATGCCTTGGCTGTCACCTTCTTTAACATCCTGAGACAGGTTTTACAGCTGTAGGTTTTAACAAATTACTTTATGAATCTATTAGCACAAACCTCGGTGTGTGTGTGTGTGTGTGCATGTGCCTGACCAAGTTTAAGAAGCAGTGGTGCAAAAAATTATGTCAAAAGGGACACATCTGGTCATAACAGCCCAAGGGACACTGACACACACAGATATATGCACACACACTGGTACATCTATACAATGTAATTATAGATTTAATCATAAAACGAAATCATCTTTTTGAAGCTGTAAAAATGTCCTTATTTCCCAAAACTGTTCTCACACCAATGCCTTACTGTGCATACATAATTTTTCATTATCATCATATTATTGTTTAACAATCACTAAATGTCATTCTAGTTAGATGTTAGAGGAAGACGTGCCTATTTAGCAAATCTGCACTGTTTTCATTGGTTTAGCAGCAAGAGGGAACTGAAAAGGTAAATGAGTGTTCAGATTTATGTTAAGAATGACTTGATTTATACCTGATACACATTTGAATGTTACTTTTTGTTTGACACCTGATATTAAAATGTTTGTCCTGCATTGTGATTGAAGCTCAGTCACACAGTTTCGGATCGGATGGCATAGCTTATGGTTTCTGTACACATTCGTACCTACACATAAACAAAACTCAGGACTCCAGAAACCAGAGTTTTCATCCATAGGATTAGGCAACTTTGGTTGTACTTTTGGTTAAGGCAAATGAATGATAATGGTTTCAAGGTAAACATGTTTCAGTTCTGGATTAAACCATGTTACGATCTTTCCCTTACCTTAACCTAAATGTGACCATAAAAGGTTCCCCGAAGCTGCTGTTTTGTGGATCCATATTTTTCACACTCACAAACTGTGCAGCATTACAACACCAGCAAGCAAAACAAAACAAATCAGATTTTGATAAAGATTGATAGAGATTGATATGGATTTGATCTTTTTTTTTTTTTGGACGATCCTTTAAAATTAGCTTAGATTGGTGGAGATAAATATCATTTAAGACCACAACCATTATTTAAAATATTTTGTGACTAATAACAATCACTGTAATAATTTACAAAGTGGACTTTCTATATCTTGTCTTGTTGCATTTCTAGTTCCAATGTTTTGTGAATTACTACCCTGTTATCTCTGATAGCCGCTGTTTGCTAACGTTCAGTACCCGTCCTCTGAGCTGAGTAGACAACAGAGATGGCCCACAGATGCCCTTGCATGTCGGCATCGTCGGGCGCTGTTGATACTTGAAATCAAACAAGTAATTCCTTCTCCAGCTCAGTGGCCTCTCTAAAAGGAAAGAAAGATAGTCAGATATTTTGGCACTCAGGCTCTGCTCTAATGACACAGCACACAAGCAGATAGCATTGATCAGAGTGACCCCTCTTTCTAAATCAATAGAAATGATCCCATCTAGATAACGTTACACACAATCAATAGCGCTCTGTGTGGGTGTCTGCACTTGTTCCTGACGACCTGACCCGTGTCTTGGTGATGCTACCTGTGTGTGTGTGTTTGTGCGTGTGTGTGTGTGGCTTAATATAGTTTTGAGAGTGCATTTGTTTGTATGTTCATGTGTATGCGCATGTGTGTGTTTGCATATGTGTGTGTGTGTGTTTGTTGGCGTTGGGGTGGGGCAGTGTAAGGTCAGCCAAGGTGAGACATAATGGGACTCTGACCAGATCCAATCTGGGACCACTTGTGGCAAAATGAATTGGCCTCACACACAGAAACTGAGTCTTCACCCTTGTGTGTGTGTGTGTGTGTGTGTGTCTGTCCTTCTAAGTGTGTGTGAATCTGTATCCTGTTGTCTGTGTTTCTTGGAGTGTGTTTGTATATGTGTAAAGGCCATACTTGCTGTGGAAACTAATCTAATTTTGACAGGTTCTCACAGACAAAAGGGCACATGTATTAAAAAAAAAGAAATCTCGATACGCCACACTGGCTTTGTACTTCCAAGCGTGTAGACGCTCACAAGCTGAACTCGTCGAGTCTTTCACACACCAGCCGCCGGTTTGAGACCGCCTGTGAGTGTAAGTGTAAAATGCCACATGATTGGTCGTGTAAAATCATCTCCATTTCCTGCCTTCTGGTTCATTGCCTCGTGGTCGCCTACTTTAAGTCCTGAAATTCTCTCAGCTGTCTTTGCTGCTCCATCACTGCAGCCTGTTTGACCACTTTGTCACTGATGTTAGTTTTGGTGCTCTGTGGACTAAATTTGATTGAAAATTAAAACTTTTGAGGACATATATGGTAAATATGAGAAACAACAGTCAAGACAAAATGTCCATTTGTTGACCCACCTGAGAGAAATCTCCATATGATATTTGTCACTGTTCTTCAGTTCAGACTTTAGTTGATCAAGATCCTCCAGGTGCCTCCACTGACTGGAGACTCAACTCCCTGAACAGGACAGCTGGTGATTCATTTTAGCTCTCCAGTGCTCACCCCTTGGGCTAACAGCTCAGAGACTGCAAGGTCCATTTCTTCCACTGCCTTTGCGTTGATGGAGCACTACTGTACTTGTGGATGGTAAGCGTAAAGTTGGGCTCACTTTGCCGTAATCATTCATGAACCAGGACACTGTGCTTCCTTTTCAGGTCGGTTTGACATTTTCATTCACTTGGTTGTGCAGAGAAAGAGTTTCTTCTTTTCCTTACCTTCATGTATTTAGTCTCTCGGGGTGTACTTCAGTTTGTGGAGAGATCTACACACAGTAAAGGCTCCAGGGTTGGACCTAGCCAGGACTTTTCTAGCTGTGAGATGACACCGTTCGACCATTACTCCACTGAAATCCTTTCACCGCATGTAGTCTTGAAAGTCTTGGCTCTGAAAAGTTGTAACTTGCACTTTCATGGTGGACGAGCTGTAGCCAGTTTATATTGACAGCAGTTACAACGGATACAGAGCCACTGAGAAAGCAGCATCAGATTGTTCAGATTCAGGCTAACACGTATGTATTTATATATGTATTCATTGTAGTATTAATTCCTTTAGTATTCCATTAGTTCTTTTACTGCCTGCTCATCTTGTGGTCAGCTCTGCCAATGTTTAGCTATAAAAACATTTCCTCCACTATCACTCTTTCACCACAACTTGAATATCACCTGTCTCAGATTTTCTGTCACCGCTATTTCCGGCTTCCCTTGGTTTACCTATTTCCTCAGCACGCACCCCCATGCAGCGAGGAATGTAAATAAACCGGCTCTGAGAAGCCACAGCCATCACACACACACACACACATACACACACACACACAGATTTGTATGCAGCAATAAGTTCAACTGTGTTTCTATTTTGGGCCAGTTTGACTTCTTTGTGAATCTGCTGCGCAGGCTTTAGAGTGTTTCTTGGTTGTAAAATAAAGGCTGCGGATACATGTACTTCTCCACAAAGATTTGTTAGCTCTCTATTACAAGGTCTTTGTGTGTGTGTGTGTGTGTGTGTGTGTGTGTGGAGAGGGAGACAGAGATAACATTGTTCTCCCAGAAATCTATCAGCGCCAACAGGATTGCTTCCCCCCCCACATTGCTTTTTCCTGTGTTTCATTCCTGCTTCCATCTCCCCCATCTCGCCTCTGTTTTTGTATCCCCCCCGTCTCCTTCCCTACCTCCTACTCCTCTCCTGTCTTTCCATTACTCCCCTTCTCAAGCTCTCCCAAAACAGAGCACCAGTTGCACTTTATAACATCTAGTTTAGCAGCTGCCCACCAAACACACAGACGCACTGGGAGACAGTGGATAGCCAAGCTAACTTACGTGTGTGTGTGTGTGTGTGCGCGCATCGGCATGTCTGCAAAAGCTATCTTCTCTAAATGATACTCTGCCTGCTCTACCCCTGACAGTGAGAGAGATAGATATGAAGACGACAGAGAAATGGGAGTAGAGAGGGAAGTGGCGAGGCGGGAGACAGATGATAACACAGAAGAAAGAGAAGGAAAGAGAGGGATGAGGGGGGAAGTAAGATGATAGAGAAAGATATAGAGGATGGGAAATGAGCGATAGAGGGCGAGAGAATAAGAAGAGATGTATAGGGATTAGGTGAGAGGGATAAAATTAGTTATGGCTGGTGCAGACGGGGTACAAGAGGGATCGAGGTAGGACGCAGTAAGGTTGTACTTTGCATTTGTCAGTTCAGCTGTGTTATGGTCAGAGTATATAATTTCCTCATGTAGGGGACAAATGCATGCGAAGTGTGACATACGAAAGGACAAGTGACAACCTGGGAATTTTTTTGTATATGGAAACAAGAACCATTCAAAAATGCAAACCTAAATCGACTAACAGTCTGGTGAGTGTGAGCAAAAAGCTGCTACGTCTGGTGTTACTACACACAATCTCTTTAAAATGCTAAAACCAGCAATGTTTTAGTTTGTCAAGGATAATTATTGACTTCCTAACCCGTCTTTTCAGCCCTGAGCCCACTTGCTTAATACTTCAAATCCTTAAAAGCCCCCCTCTACTTAAAAAAAACGTGTTTTGCTTATTGTAACCTCAGTTGGATCATTGACCTTCACAGTCCAGAATTATACACGTGTTGAGCTTGACAATAGACAGCTGAAGGGCCTGGTTTAAAATGTGTGTTGTCATCACGCCATCACATGCAACCTAAGCTTCTGATAAACCTGAAGACGAGCGGAAACCTCTAAAGGCTGCACAAGCAACAAATAAAGATTATTTCCACGAGCTTGCACGGACTGTTTCAGTCAATTAATACACAAGAGTGTTGTTCAGTCTGGTTCTTTAAGATCCTGCTAAAAACATTAGTGCCACTGCATAAGCAGGGGTGTATGAAATGGACAAAACATACAGTACAGTTATAAAAAAAACAACAGTAGACAACACATCTGCCCTGAATGTCATTTCTATGTTACCAAGAAAAACATTGTTCTCAAAATGAGGTTTCCACAAGCCGGATGAGCATAAGTTCATCCACAACATCTGTAGAATAATAAATTTCTCATTGATGACATTTTGATGACAAGTCACAAATGTCCAAATCCAAATCGAAAATTCCCCTTTAAGAACATGAAAGACGCTCTATCTTCAAACCCTTGACAATATAATTTTTTTACTACATTTGTGTATTTTTAAATGTTATTTGATGATACTGTATCCTTTTAATTTGTCCTCATCATTGTACAGTATAATTTTTTAACTCTACACATCTTTGAACAATAAACTAACACCAGAAACCAACTAACTAAATTACAGAATTTTTAACATTTGATAAAAGCTAAACATTTTGTAATTTTACAGTTCATTTAATGGAATTTTTAGTTTCTAACTTTGTTGCTAACAAACTGAACCATGGAATAGTTGTGTATTTTTTCAAGTGTCTTTTTTTTTCAGCCAGCATGCTCTCAGATCACCTGCACACATAAATGGGATTAAATAAAAACTGTGCCAATTCTAATGCTAGTTAAGGTCTAATTTGGGAACATCTAAGAAACGATGTGCTTTTATTATTGGCTAGAGAGCCACCGTAGAACCGACTTGTTGAAAAAAGTTATTTTGGACCTGTGTACTTCATGTGACCAACATGGAAGCTGCACAGCGCTCATCCAGATATTTAATGCACATCTGTGTAAAATCCAACCCGTCAAATGCACATCTTCTCTGCATTGGGGAATATCTGCTCTTAGAAAAGAGCAACCTTGTCATGAGATCATGTGAAGACGGTGGCTTTCCCCCATTTCAGTACAAAAATGTCACTGACCTAGCCTAATGGAACTGCAACAGTGTGGCTCACAGAGTGAGCAAATCACAGGATACACTTTTCTATCCTCACCTATAATTTATTGCTGCTACTTTGCTTCTGACAGAAAAAAAGGATATTGGAATTAATAGATTTATTCATTCATTTTCTGGTTAATTCTTTCCAAACTCTACAGATCAAAGTAGTCGCCAGACCTAATATGTCCTTAAATTTTTCAACCTGAGCCGACTCAGTTGACAGTGATTTATTGGATTAACTTCATCTCTTCCACTCTGAAATTCATTATTTAAATCTGTGATAAAAAGACAGGTCCTGCCATTATGGGTTTAAGTAATTAAGTTGCAGGTTTCTCTTGCTAGGAAGTTAGTAAACCTTTCTAATTGCAGTATTGGATTGCTCATGCGTTGCTGCAAACCATTAACTAAATGTCTGAGGAGCCAGATATACGCTGTGAGGTGGTTAATTAGAATGGAGCAATGCCAGCGGTTAAGACATCCCATAATATAGCTATAATGCCTGAGAGAGCTCGGATGAACAACCTCACCCACTGGTGGAGAGCGGATCGAGCTTCCAGCTGCATTTCCTGACGTCTGTGAGGCCGGACGTCAGATATTGAAAGCACTCTAGCAAGAAGAGGCAGAGTCACTTCGTTCATCCTTTCCAGAGGATTTTTGCTTCACGTTTTGCAACATAATTTTCCGATCACAGTTGAAATCTCCTGTGCCTCTCGGCCTGTCTCTTCACAATTTACCTACTTGTGTTTTCTCTTTCATCCCCTTGTCCTCCTCCATCTGTTTCGCTCTCTATGTTTCTCACTCTGTCTGTTTAACTCGTTCTGCCTCTATCTCTTTGTTTCTGTCTATTCCTCCCATTTCATCTCAGAAATGCCTTAACGACATTTTTCCTTTTTTTTATGAGAGGAAAGACAGAGATTGATGGAGTGAACAGCAGTAAAAAGACAGGAGGAGAGCGAGTACGAGCGAAGGGGGGATAATAGAGGGAAAGAGCGAAAGAGAAGGGAGGGAGAAAAAAAAAGAGAAGTGAAAAATCTCTGAGCCATAATCTTCACTCAGCCTGGAGAAGCTCTGCCAAGCTGACCACACACACACACACACACACACACACACGTTCTGTGTGGGCTAAGTTTAAGACAGAGTGGAAATCAATGCAACCACTACCACTATGCATGATAATGAGAAACACTGTGCCTGAGTGTATGTGTGTGTGTGTGTGTGTGTGTGTGTGAGGCAGTATGACGGAGAGTGTGAGTGTGTGTAAAACGATCATCTATGTGTGTGGATGCAAGTGGATATCTGCAGAGTGTGTGTTTGTGTGCATGTGTGGTCTAATCCTAACTAAGCCTATGAATGTGTGTCTGACTCTGATACAGAGTCGTAGGCTGATTGGTGTATCTGCCCCGAGAATATGTGTGTGTCCATATGTGTGTCTACACATCTGAACGTGTGTATTTGTGTTGCGGCCTCGCTGGAGGTAAACTCAGCTCACTGAATGCAATGAGGGAGAGTTCAGGTTCAACAGAAAGGAAAGGGCAGGCGTACTAAGTGAAACTAAGCCTCTTCCTGGTCACACTATCTTTGCTGGGGCGATGCAGGCAGACGTCTGCTCTGCCCGCTTGGGGAGGTGGAAACAGACGCAGGCGAGGTAGCAATGAGGCGAGGTGGTGATTGGAGGTTAAAGACAGGGCCGTGTAGCTACAAGCAGCAGTAACCTCTCCAGATCCCGCGCTTGAAGCCGCAATCCACAATCATTATTTCCAGTGATGCTGTGGGTTCCTACAAATCCATAATGTTGGGCAGTTCATGAGCAGCTTATTGCTCAGATTATTGTAGTTGAATCACAGAGATGTTACAGACATACACAGATAGTACAGGTCAGATGTCTGGCTACAATGAGGTGGCACTTCAAGTTGTTTCTGAATGCATGTGTGGAGGACTTAATTTTAACTCTTTCTGATGATATTTTGGTGACACACTCAGAACTCGAAAGAGGCAGAAGCACATTTTATGATGTTTCAGCACATGGGTGCCTTCTTCTGAGCTTAAAGAGTAAACAAATCGCATCCTATGTAAAAGCAAATACAACCGTAATCATAATTAAGCGCTGAAGCGGCGACAATTGTGCTGAAATGTCAGTTTATGGAATAAAGTCTGCTCTGCATTTCCATGAAATGTGCAAGTTTGCACATTTCCATGTTTGCTTGCTCCTAATGATATGAATTGTACTTAAAGGTGTGGGTTAAGGTCATACAACAAATCATACAACAAGCAGACTGTGCTTGTGGTTAAATAAAAAAGTCGGACGCCATTAGATGGGATGTGAACAATACAATACAACTTTAATGTCCGGCGTTGTGGAAATTTGTGCTTAAGTACCGCTCAGCAGCATAAAACATTGCTACATTAAGATGTGGAACATTAGAGATGACAATTTGTAAAATGATGATAACATTATCTAAGGCATAAATTACACAAAATGCACATGAACAGCCAAACAAGTATTACTGATGTTCAAACTACTGGGTACATTTTAATGCTTCCTAATGAAGTGCTTTCCAGAGAAGCATTAGACAGCACACTCAATGTATAAAACAGAATGAAGGACAGGATATGGAATGACACGACATGAAACTTTATCTACCACCCTCACTTGCCAATTTTTATTTTTCATTGCACTACACACATCTCACTAGTTTCTGTTTTTCAGTGATTTGGACGTGAATCAAATCCAGCTTTATGAAATTGCATTATTACTCTCACTTTTATTATTTCTGAAACATGAAATAATCGTCTAATATCATCAGTATCAACTATCTCATATTTAAAATGACATGCAGTCATATTTGAAGCCTTTACGCTTGTGTCTTGCTCGTCACTTGCTTAGTTGTAGATTTTTAGGTGTGTCTATTTTCTTTTTGGTGCGTCAGACTGGCAACAATTCCCCAACTCATACTGATTTTTTTAGGTTCACACTGATTTTGGCATCTGCTGGCCCATAACAATTCTTTATGCAATAGCAAATTAATTTGCCAAATATGCTGTACGTAGCTTGACACATGGCACCGCGTACAGACAGTCAGTCATGTTAACCTAACCACAAATAAAACTCTGCAGTTTATAACTAAGTTATAAACTGTTAAGCTAGTTACGCTTCCCTCCTGATTTTTTTTTCATACTTGTCCGTTTAATGATTCAGATCATCAAACAGATTTTAACATTACACAAAGAGAACGAGTAAATAAAAATTGCTGTTTTTAAATTGTGTTTTTATTTATCATGGGAAAAAAGCTGTCCAAACCTGCCTGGGCCTATGTGAAAAATTAACTGCCCCCTTGGCAGCAACAACCGCAATCAAGAATTTGCAGTAACTGGCAACAAGTCTTTCACATCACTGTGGAGGAATTTTCACTCTTCCTTGCAGAATTGTTTTAATTCAACCACAATTGAGAGTTTTGTTTTATGGTCATACGACAGAATCTCAATCGGATTTATGTCCAGAATTTGACTAGGCCTCAACAAAACCTTAATTATAGTTTTTCGAGCCATTCAGAGATGGACTTGTTGGTGTGTCATTGTCCTGCTACATAACCCAAGTGCACTTTAGCTTGAGGTCAAGAACTGAGGGCCATTTTCCTTTCATTCATGGTTAATTATGCCAAGTCGTCCAGGTCCCGAAGCAGCAATGTAGCCCCAGACCATCACACTACCACCACCATGTTCGACTGACGATATGATGTTCTTTTTATGAAATGCTGTGTTAGTTTTACACCAGATGTGACGAGATGCACGCCATTCAAAAAGCTCAACTGTTGTCTCATCACTCCACAGAATATTCGAGAAGTCTTGGGGATAATCAAGATGATAATCAAGCATATATCCAGAAAGTTTGCTACAGGAGCATATGAGCATGGTGAATTTCTGCTCCTCGTTCACAAAGCTGTTTGCTTGCCGTACTTTGCCTTCTGGGTTGGGCTTGAGCATGCTTCAAGCTTATGGTGTTAAGCTGTACCAGAGTGGAACAAAGGGTTATGCTCCCTCATTTTTAAAAAAGTTGCTCTGCTCCCCATCAAAAATCTAACTACTCAAACTTCACACTGCTCACAGTTTGCTACGTGGACTAATGGCTCAAAATCTTTAGCTAACAGCTAAACCTCTGTCAACAAGGGCTGACTTGCCTTATGATCAAAAACTAAACAGTTATCAAATTATTATTATTATATATAAGTTGTATTTGTCTGAAATGTGGAGATCTGCAATGGTGAAATTAGCTAGCATTAGCATTAGCAAACCCAAGTCGTCTTCAAATTAGTATAATTTACATTTTATATATATTTATATATTTTACAGACAAAAACTGAGTGGCATAGTATTATATGCAGTGAATGAGTGAATGTTTGTGGGCATAATTTACAAAACTTGTCAATGTAAGGGGAAATTCATCTGGTCCACATGCAGATTTGGCAGATTTTCCCTTCCTGGTGCAACCATCCGCATTTTTTGTAGGGGACTTTACTGCATACACTAGTACCAATGGGTGTCCACTTAACTATTAAATTAAATTCAGCTGACTTCAGACACTGGACCACTTTTGTTCTGGCACCGAATATTGCTGCTGTATATAAACGAAGAAAAGAATTATAACATTGGCATAATTCATACCAGTCTGCTGTAGTGCGTTGTACAGCCAGAAATGTATTTCAAAACTGAACCAGTGACAAGTTCCTGGCTGAACCTGACCCTCCCAGACATAGTTGCTGGAATTTTTTTTCCTATCTAACCTCAATCTTCAGCATGGAGATTCCTCTCAGTTTAATTTCTAACCTGTATCTCCCTATAGTAGCACAGTGCTCAAGCACACACACTCACTCACTCACAGTGAATTTACTGTACTTGAACAAATTTCCAGACAGTAAAATGTCTAAAAGTACGAAAACAGCTTGCAGCTTTGACTCTGTACGCAAATGTAATTTAATCTGAATTAAATGTTAATGTGCTGACTCCAACTCATACCGAGCCCCGTCATATTTAATTGTGTGTACATGTATCTCTATATATCTCCTGTACATTAGTGTTGTGTGTATGGCTGTCGTGTGGTTGTGTCAGCATGTGCGTGTTTGCGTTGCATGAAGCTGTGGATGTGGGGAGTGTGATTTGTTAGTGTGTCTCAGTGTTAATTGGAGGGCTGTTGTCTTGAAAGATCATCCATTTGTCTCCATCTGGCCCTCTGGCTACAGATACCTCTCTGCTACATCGCGCACTCGCACACAATCCCATTTACTCACAAGCGAACGCTGCATGCAGTCGGCACTAGCGTGCCTGTGGTGTGCCAAGGTCCTCACCTTGCTACACTTTAAGCTTTTTTTTCAGTGTCAAAGTTGCCACTCAAATGCATTTTAATCTACATCTTCAATCAAACATGGTTCTCTCCAGAATGATTTCTAGGTTCTGTAGCGCGCAGACTAAAAGCCTCTAATATTGACTGTAAAGTGGAGGTGGTTGGCGTACAGCAGGCCCACTGGCTCATTTCAGAACAGCCTCGCCTCTCATTTATTTAAACACAGAAGGGTGATGCTCAGACTCGCTCTCTCTATTAAAAACAACTCAGTTGCCTCCTTCTTTTATCTAGCGCGAGCAACAAAGTCTCAGTCCAACATGAACTGCTGTAATTGTGAGAGATGAGTGAAACCTCAGTGATGAGGTCTTTCCTGTAAACACTCAGAGAGAGGGAAAGTGTGTGTGTGTGTGTGTGTGTGTGTGCCCCTAATTTGAACAATGTTTATTCATGGGATTAGACGTTTGGCTAGAATGTGGGTCGTGTTCACGAAAAACAACATGGCAACCACTCTTGAAAGTGATGCAATATTAATGTCAATATGTCCTTCTCATTTTCATCTCACTGTCGCAGATTTAAAGGGCCAGTACATTCAAGAAGAGGTGTTTGTTCCCCACCAGTTTATTGTTAATAACATGCAGAATAAAGGGAACATTTTCATGATGTGAAAATCAGACTGCCGCGTGCAGAAGTTTCGATGGGACCGAAGTCCAGATGTGATTGATGTGCACGCAAGTTTATCTCTAATGAACTTGAATCTCTAATGTGCATCGACGTCTTTTAGAAAATGAATTTCAAACTACATTGCCGAAATGGGAAGAATCTGAACTGCTTTTAATGAGCATTTGCAGAAACAAGGACAACAAAGTTGAAACAAGATACAGTAGGCATCGAGTCTAACAAAATAACTATGTCATTGGGTGTTCCCTCGGTGTTCATGTGGAAGCTGCACATTTTTAACTAAAAAGCTGTTACTAACGCAGTAGAGTGGAGTATGAAAGACGTTTCATTTCTCCATTCTCCAACAAAAGATGCTGTCAAGTTGCATTACTTGAGATTTCAAATTCAGTTATCATCAGCAGTTTGAGACATACTAAGCACTAAAACCAGGACATCTCAGCCTGCTTTGGTTTTGACCTTCATCTTTTAAATTCCATCCCTAGTTTTGCTCTTGCAACAGCAGCAATCACTAACAATTATAACACAACACCTAAGACTAACAAAAAGTTTCACTAAAGGATGCAATAGTAGTGCAGTGTAACTTCTAGTGTATTCTGGCTCGTGGGGCTTAAATTAATAGCAGATGAATATGGTTAATAACCTGATTCTTCTACAAGAATAATCTACCAAGAAGAATTTGGGTAATTATTTAATTCAAAGCTCCTGTATTTAAATTGTATGAAATTATGCAGAAGGCAGGTAAAAAAACAGTTTCTAAGCAGACATCAAATTCAACACCACCAAATCCTAAGACTTAGAAACATTTTTGATAAAAGTACATGTTGTACAATGGGTCTTTTTATTTCACGTGTCCAAAAATATGTTGGCAAAAATACTGATTCCACTAGGACCTGGTAATTAACAAAAAAAATACAATTTAACTGTGAGAAATGTATAAGGAATTTTCAGGAAACTATTTGGAAAATATGGGACGTGTAAAATAAAGATTTACCTAAATATATATTTTCACCATTTGGATTATGTCTCTACTGAGGGATTGTGTCTTTTTAGCCAACCTGGGCCTTCACAGAGCGACAGGGATCATAAAAACAGAGAAACTGTACATAAATAAATAGGAAATTATAAAATAGAAGATCATGTTGATGCTATTTAACATGCATATTGTATAGTTATTTATATAGATAGCATAGTGGATACATACCACATCTTTATAATGCACATAATATAAAAGGAGCTGAGCATCAATGAGACCAAGAATAACATGTTTTCATTATATGTGCTTCATCCGGCTTCAACATGCTTCCCCATATAACAAGAGTTCACGCTGAAAACAGAAATCACCATTAAAAAGCAGGTGGTATACAACACAACTTGGCAATCTGGTCAGTATCTGGCCTGTGTGGGAGCACGCTGAGACACAACAACAACACATACACATCCACAATGGAGCTGAACCCATATGGTTTCGAAAAGCTGAGGCAAATATTTTCAGACCAAAGTCTAAAAGCAGATAGAAACTACTTTTAAAACTGATTTTATTTATCTGAGCTTATTTACCAATTAATCTGTTGATTAAATTCTAAACTAGTTTGTTAATAAATCTGGTCCATAAAACAGTGACAATAAATTTCTTTGTCGCAAGATGACATATTTAAGTTGCTTCTCTTGTCCAGTCAACCTTAACAAAATAAATGTCAAAAAGTCAAACTAATTTATTTATAACCATGTTTTAACACGGTTTATATAATATATATATAATATAATAATAATATAACAGAGAACGAGATGAAAACACACAAACAAAAAAAAATACACATAACAAAAAGTCAAGGGAACATATCTCAGCCAGGTCTAAAAGCCAAAAAGAAAAACTGGGATTTTAGTCAGGATATAAAAAGCTGTCAATGATGGTGCAGCTCTAATGTGGAAGGTTAAACAGTTTAAACCACAGGACTTTGAAGGTGCAGATGCATTTCACATTATTCAATCCCCTTATAATAATAATAAAATTTCTTTTTATTGTTTGGCAAAATGTACAAACTCTCAGCTGTTTTCAATGAACATCGAACAAGAACAATTTAAGTAGCTCAACACAACTAATGTTTCAAGTGACTCAGACAAATTCAACAGAAAATACAACCTTTAATGACTACTGCAGTCTCAAAATTATTCGTGACAAGTCTCTTCAGCACTTAGTGGAGCACCCTTTTGCTTTTATGACCTGCACCAAATGTGATGCATAGCCACACACTAGCTTTTGGCAGCACTCCTGAATAATCTCAGCCCATCCCTCGTGCAACTTGGCCTCCGGTTCCCTTGTATTCTTGGGTTTGCATGCTGCACTTGCTTTCTTCAAATCTCACAAGAGATTTTCTATGAGATTCGAGTCAGGTGACTGTGAAGGCCACTATAAAAACTTCCAACCTTCTTCCGCAACCAAGCCTTGGTGAATTAGATTATATTAGACAGATTAGACAACACGTTCTTGATTCCCCAAAGGGAAAATCTACGTGTTACAGCAGCAGAAATAAGATAGATTCGACCATGGATGTATTGAAATTTTAATTTGCTTTAAAAAATCACTCAGTGATTTCTGTTATGTGAAGCAGACGATTTTTAATAGTTTTGCTTCACTTGATGGTTGCATAATTACCGATACCAAAAATTGTTTTGCAAAAAATTAGCAGTTTGTGAGAAGCATGTCATACAGTATGACCTATTTATCTACTTGATTTACTTATTTTATTGAAAGACTGATTCACCCCTTCATCCATATGTCTTCTTTATTTCACAAAAGAAAAAAGTGAACGGGAAGTGGGAGGGAAAGCCTGTGTAATTAACCCACAAAGTACACTGTAGACTTCAAAAACACTACCCTTCTCTCTTGCTGCCTCTCTTAAGTCCGGTTGCCACATCAGATGGGGCTAATTAAAGCAGCACATAATGAGAGAGCAGAGGGGGAGGAGACGGAGGAAAAAGGAGGGTCAAAGAGAGAGATGAAGAAGAAAGCCGTCCTGATTCGGGAACGTCACATTCCTATCAAAGGAATCTGACTTTCAGACAAGCAAATCATTTCCTTTTCTTCTGCACGTTGCTGTAACACCAGATTTTCTAACACTTTTGTCTTTGCTTTTCATCGCAACAGATTAATTCAACCTAACATATGTATTAAATGCGCACATTTGATCCCCGATGAGGACTGTAGAGTGTTAATTAAGACTTTAATAACATAACATACTCCTTAACATGCAGCAACTTGATGTTTGAAATACACAAATCCATTCCTTTTAAATTAGCTGTGTGAGAAAGGTGTCTGGCAATGTGGTGTTAATTCCTTTGTGGGATCTCCCTGGATATCAGCTACATGTAAATGGAAGATGTGAAAAGAAGCCTCGCTGTTATGAATCAGACTCTGGTTTCTATGACACTGGAATGTAAAAGGTCCCCCAACACTCCAACACTGGAGCAAGATGATTTTTGCGTCAGCATTTACTAATTTTAGTGCCTTTTTTAATTTAAAGGTAAATTTTTGACGTGTGTCAAATTGCTTCTCTTTCTTTTGTCTGGTGTCTTTTCCACCTCTGTGCAGATATATGATCATCTGTACCATTTAAGTTTCTTTGTTGTCATTTTGAGGACATTTTGCATCTGCTTGAGTCTTGCTGCGATTGTTACACGTCTGTTTGTGTCTCTTGTGGTGGTCTTGTGTCCATTATGGCCATTTTACTCGTTTGTCTGTACCATTTTCTTTGTTTTCATTTTAAGGTTATTATGTGTCTCTGCAGTAGTTTTGCAATTCTGTGTGGTCATTTTCAACTCCTTGTGTTCATTTTGGTCATCGGTGCCATTACAGTAAGTTGTTTTGCTGTCTTTTTGTGGTTGTTTTGGGATTCAGTATGGCCATTTTGTAACTTTTTGCAGTTATTTTTGCATCTCTGTGTAGTTGATTTACATCTTTTTGTAGTTGTTTTGGGTCTCTTTGGTATTCCTTTGCCTATCTTGTAGTCATTTTGTGTCTCTGTGGCATCTCTTATTGCTCATCTGTACCATTACAGTGTGTTATTTTGTCATTTTTAAGGATATTTTAAATCTTTTTCTGGTTGTTTTGTAATTCACTACGGCCATTTGTTATCTTTTTGCAGGCATTTGATGCCTTTTAGTGTACGTTTTGCATCTCTCTGTAATTGTTTTTTCCCCACTACTGTTTTTTGTATCTCTTGTAGCCATTTTGCACACAGTATCTGTCACTGTTTTCTATTTTTTTTGCTGTTCTTTTGGCCATTTTGCGTCACGTTCATTCGTGTCTCTTTCCGTGTCATCCGTAATCCATTCACGGGTGTGAACCATAAAGAGGCCGTTTGCAGTTTAAGTTTAAGAAAAAGTTGTAGAGTGATTTTAGACTCGGCCTTGTCTCTGCTGCTTGGTGATGATGAAATGACTTGAAAGATGAGAGACAGACAGCGATATGGAGAGCCGAAGAGAAGAGATAGAAGGAGAATAAGACAAAGAATAGAGACAAGGAGACAATAAGGAGGATGTTATTCCTGCATCATTACTTCAACACTCATTCTCCCTCTACTGTCTCATCTTCTCTTTATTATTTGCGCTCCCTCTCATCTTTTGTTTCTATTATTCATCCTCTCTTCCAGTCTCTATCATTAGTTTTTATCTCTGTGTCTCTCTCACTTTCTGTTGTTCAGACACTCAGACAAATGAGCCATGAAATATTCGCCATCAAGACACAGAGTTTCTGTGTGTGTGTGTGTGTGTGTGTGTGTGTTTGTGAGTGTGTATATGTGTGGGTGGCAAGCTGTGCACATACATGTGTGTGTGTTCATTCTGACTTTGAAGTCTGTCAGGTCTACTAGCCGCTCTGGAAGGTAGCCCACCTGTGTTTGATGAGACTTTTGTGATCCAAGAATTAATCTGGCACTCACGAAACCAAATTGGCGACAAAAAATTGTGAATTCACTGGCCGCTGCACAGCTGACCATTCCAAGGAGAAAGGATGTTTTGTGGAAATCTCAGCCAGAAATCTCACAAACTGTTTGTAAAAATTTGATGGTTGATATGTAATAAGATTTAATACACACCACAGTTGCCATTAGCAGATAATTTAATAAAATCAGTCAGGGCCAATATCATTGTTCTTCTTTGATGAGGGTTGGTAAAATAATGAATTCCTAAAGAGAAAGAACTGCTCATTTAAAACCCAGTAAGTATTTAGTTGTTGCTTTATTTATTGTAAACATTTTCCTCATTGTAAATGTTAATTTATAGTCTGCCTTGTAGAATAATAAGTTGTGCAAATAAGTGGGAATAGTTTTTATACACTTAATTTTAGAGGTCATGTATCTTACTACTTTTCTTGAAACTTTCTTGGATAAATACAAAATATTGATATATTTTTTTATAAAATGTAAATAAAGGTCTGCACATTTTGGTACTAATCATATAAAATGTTAAATACCTGCTGCTGCTTATAGTAGGTGTGTAAAATAGTTCACAAACAGATTTCAGTATCCATCAGTGTTTCTTGGAAAGTCATAATTACTGGTAAAATGCCTCACTGAGTGAATCCAAGTAAATGTTATATCATGGCATGTCTGTTGATAAAATACTAAACTAATGAAATTCAATGCAACTGAAAACTATGCAACATAAATGCCAAACAAATTTTAATGATTAACAAGCAGATCTATAATGAACCGTTGTTTAAAGTCAATAATGTAGGAATTTGCTAGGAAATATCCCAGTTATTTACGTCCACCAGCTTTCCAGGAAATTATTTGTAAATGAGAGGACCTGTAAAATAAAATGTTGCTGTTTCCACTGTCTTTAATTGACCATGGTGTAATTATTAGGACCGGACATATTTTTATATCTCCAACCAAATTCAGCACAGGTTAAACCTCTTTTGACCTGCAAAAGATCGAATTAATGGTAACTGGAACACTGCTGTCCATTAGTGGCTGCTAAAGACCTGTTGATGTTATTCTAATTACTCAGTTCCTGTCAGAGGTCAATCAAAGTCCAAATTGCAATATCCCATCAAGCTAATTAGATTAACTTGTTCTAGTTAAGCAGGAACTGAAGTGATGGGGGACTGAACTGAAAAAGAGCCAAGCAGACAACAAATGTACAAAACACTGAAGAAAAACCTCATGAAAAGACAAAGTTTCATTCACAGAGGAGAACATATTTCAGCCAAAGTGCCGTCGACTGTTTATTCCTCGTTTGTTGGATGTTTAATCATTTTGACAAAGAGTTTAATTCAAAATTCATCATCTGCATTTACAGCCCTGTTCCAGATGCTACTCATCCTCACCCTCTTTATGGCACACAACTTGTAAAATATGCAGAAAGCGCTGCATTACGGATATTACACCAGGGACGCTGCCATATGTTTGATCTCTTATATCTTTAAACCCCAGCACACATTTAACACATTCTCTCGTGTTTGAGAATCTGCATCCAGTCTTGGTTTGAAGTTTTGGTCCAGTTCTCTTCTTGACCCTAAACATACCTTGTTTCATGTATTATTGTTTTTGCCTCTGGACTTCAGCTCACTGTGGGACAGTTATGCAGGATCAAAACATTTGTTCCCTTACCATGAAATCTGTGAAAACTGTATCCTGTAATATTTCTGTTTAGCTGCCTATCATGGGACTCGGACTCAAGTGGACCTGAAATGGATGCAACTTCAATTTCAGAGATTTATTAAAGCGTTACTCCTAAAACTATCTATTACTACATCCATAATAATTCCAGATATAAATGTAGCCTAAATTAGTTCTTGTACTAAAGTAGTGCTGCATTTTTTTGCTGTTTTGCTGTTTTTTGTCAATTATGTGATTTGGTAGCCACCTGAAATTATCAGTAAATGATCAGTAAATGTTTATGTAGCTGCTGGAATTCAAGATTAGTACAAAATGACATTCTGTACTGTATATGAGGAAAAAGCTCAAACCCCAAAACACACACATACACACAGATATATTCTTTCACTTTGGCCATGGGCAGTAAAAACATACAGTGTGATTTTGTTGCTTCACATCTCATTAAGACATCTCATTAAAAGCTGGATTAAAAGTAGTCGAATAAACCAATTGATGCTTGGAGCACAATGTAATAAATGATGTAAATTTGTGTATCCCAGACATTTAAAAAACACTTTTCAACTAAATTTGAGTGATTTTAGCTCCTAGACCTACAGAATCCTTCACTAAAAAAGAATGGAAGTGTGGAGAAACCTCACTGCAGCATGGAGGCCAGCTGGAGCTCACAAACATCCAGTCAGCTTAGGACTGCTCAGCCTTTAAAGTTCAGCCTTTTAACAAGTGCTGCTGTTGCAGCGCCAAAGCAACAGCAGCAGCCTGAGCCTCTGTCTCTCTTCTTTGCCGTCCCTTGGTGCACTGCACTGGCTCTACCAGCACGCTTTGACTCTGACAACATGTTGAAAATGTGAAGTAATCCAGGAGGTCCCCTGCGTGTGCAAACTGGGTAAAAGTTGTTTTAGCTAACTGATGAAATGCAGCAACAGCTGAGTGAGCAGGAGTGCACTCCTCAGGGACAAAAGCTTGAGAAGCAGCCAAACTGTAGTTCTTCTACTGCGCAATCAGCTGGCATAGGATCTCATCAGTGCAGAGTGGAAGTAAACTATAGTTATAAACAGAACCGTAAAATAAGTGCACACTGTCTTGATTGTTTTCTTGTGGTTGTTCATGTGCATATCTAAAATATGATTTTCATACACAATGTTTTCATTGTAAAGTTCAAATTGGCAGCAGTAACTGACATGTTCAACTATCACAACTAACACTGATATCTGATGTGTTTACAGTCATTATCACTGACCACATACCAGAAATAATAAACCAGAAATTCTTTTTGCCCGTTTGGTCATTAATGTAACTGTGGACACAGATACAAAAAACTTCCAGGGGATGTTTCTTACATTAGTTTAACACCACAGAGTCTAAGCAGCATACTTAAATTTAGTATTTGAAATCTTAAATCTATCAATTACTCAATTTGTTTTTCATTTTTATTATTCTTAATACATTTGTTCCGTTTGCTGGACACTTTTGTTCAAAGGTTGACAAAGATTGGAACTGTATCTCCCTCAATAAAATAATTAAAAGCATGATTTGTCTACTTGCAGAAGGGAAAACCACAGTAAAGCTTCCTTCTTTGATGAAAAATGTAATATTTAAGTCCCTATCAATCTGCAGGGATTCATGTAATCACAGAAACTGACACTCTTATATGAATATAGTGGTTTCACCTCGTGGACTGGCTGTGAATGCACAATAACAAGTTTTATTGTTTAATGATGCTCTACTCTGCCAGAATTTCCTCCTTTTCATGTGTTAACTCTTTTATTTCTAACTTATACTTCTGACTTTCAGTTAGGGAACTGAGCGAGTTGTAACTTACCACTTAACCACTAAGCCATTTCCAAGGATGGGTCAGAGCAAGTGCCTACATTCAGCTCTTGGCAAAGAAAACTGGTTTCTGTCACCAACTCTTGGTCTGGAACTAAGAACCGATTGAGTCAGGGACTTGACCAACGAGATGAGCTAAAGTGTTGTTGTGAAGATAAAAATCAGTGTATCATTTATTAGTATCATTGTTTAACTGCAGTGCGATAAATCATAATTGATGCTGTTTAGCTAGCTAAAGGCTAAAGCTAACAACTGCCAATGTTAACAGCCGAAATTTAGTTTTAACAGTAATCAAAATGTATCGAACGTAATCACCGTTAAACCTGGACTGTTTGGATCCAAGATCAGGCTCGCAAAGTCAGGAGTAACACCCAGGGGCACAAAGGGGCAGCACTGAAACATGTTAAGGACATGCAAGCAATTAAAAGCAAGGATGGGAGTGAAGCTGGAGGCTGTGTATGTGTGTGTATGTGTTCACAATGTGTGTAAAGGAAGTATGTTGTTAGAAAAGGTTGAGACAAACATATAACGGAGAACTTAGGGTTTTGCTCTGTGCCATGTGTCCTGCTTAAACAGTAAAGGAAATACTGCTGCAACAGATTATGACTGACTCAGCATATATTTCCTAATACACTATGTAACTTTTTTCTTTTCCATCTTCACAAAATTCTTATTTTCGCTCACTGATCAGTGCAGTTTCTATTTCTATAGTTTGTATCTTCTTCTGAGAGCAGGAAGGGTCATTCTGTTCCTGACCCATATCGCATTTCTAGTAAATGAACAAAAGACATTTGCTTAACTAACAGACCGTGCAAAGTACTCATCAATCCAGCCCACGCGGACAAAATTAAACTTTTTTTTTTACATTTGCTCTGGGCAAAGAAACTGCTGTAGGTTACAGGTTTAGGTCCGTTATAGTTTCTGAAGTACACGACAAAACAGCTGATGGTTTATTCTTCTGTTTTCTGGTCTGATGATGTGGAAGTCTGGATGTTGTCACAACAAATTATTAAGCTTCTATTTCCCTCTAGAAGACCAGGACAGTCACTTAATGAAATGTAATATAATACAATATAATATAATATAATAGTTGCTTTTATCTGAGAAGAGTGGTGCAAGAAGGTGGAGAGAAAGTCAACCACTTGTTTTCTTTTCACTTTCAATTAGAAGAATGCACTTATTTTGATTGTAGGGGGAAGGCGGCCACTAAACACACACACACACACACACACACACACACACACAGTCTTCATTCACCTTTTAATTTAAACCTTCATGTCTCTGAAGGGATATTTTGTTTGCCTAGGATTTATGATAAAAAAACATACAACAGTAAAACAGTTAAACAGCACAAAAATTATAGCTGCGTGTAATACGCACACACACACACAAACAGCCCCATACAGTCCTATAAATGTTTATTATGAGTGGAAAACATAACATTTTTGCACTGATAAAAGCTGCATCATTCTCTGCTAATTAAGCAACTACACTTCAGTGGGGATGAAGTAATCACATATTCTTCTACTTGATTTTTGGCACTCTGAGATGTTACCCAAAGGGCTCACACTGCCCTCCAAGGGGCTGACTGGGGCATTCAGGAGCAGCATCAGCTTTCCTCGCCATATGCTTCTCAAAGGTTGAGTCAGTTTTTTCCTGCAGAACGGCAGTAACCTTCCTGGCTACTTCTCACAGAGCGCTGTAATCTGCTTTTATTGCTAAAGGCTGTTGAGCTAAGCTCCAATTCTAAATGTTCAAAAGTATGTGATGAAACAATATTTAAAAAGCTCAGGCACTGTAGCAGGAATGAAACCAGCAGTGCCCTCCTACAGACTGCATGTTTGATTTGATTTTTTTGCTTGTTTTTTTAACATACAGTTTGAAATCGCCAAGATATTTCTGGAAAAGTTTACATTTCTAGCTTTTTATTACAACTGGTTTGAGTAAAGAGCTGTGGCCTCCTCCTAATCTTTAAAGCAACATAGTGATGAATATGCCTCATCACAGGGACACAACGTGATCAACATGAAGGCCATGTCCACTTTCACCCTTTTGCAAAAGTTGAAAAATGACCTAACTTGACCTCTACGCCTGATAAAATTGTCTCTCCATACACTGGCTGCGGTTAGTCATTAGTGTTAAGAAAGTACGAGCTTGGAGAAATAACACAACCCTGAGGGAGACAGAAGGAAAGAGATCTGTCAGTAAGAAAGTCATTTACGGGAGCTGCTTGGCGAGTGTGCGAAGCAGGAAGGAAAAAAAAAAGCCACAGAGGAGCTCGACTTCACAAGTCCTCACACTTCAGACTTATCACGGCAGTTATAAGACATCGAAAATCAAATTAGTTACAGCCGACAGCTTTGTTTCAGCAGAAGCAATACCTTTCAAGATTCTGAGCTCATCCTAAAATGTAGATTATTTGATGTTTTTTTTCCCCCCCTCCTTTTATCATATTTTTCCTGCAGTCTGAATTTGTGAACATAAAGCAGCAAAGTCAGATTAAAACAACCCGGTTCTGCTAATTAGATATTAAAAAGTCAACAAGACGTAACACCCAACTCTGCAGCTCTAAATAGCTTTGAGCCTTTTTTAAGGTGGGGGCGACCGATGATGTGATTTGGTTTTGCCAATTTCGGCTGAGGCCATTCCAGTGTGGGTCACAGTGCTCACACCCAGCAGTTCAATGAGTAATAACTCTAATCTTCAAAGATCTCAGATGCAGTCGCTGCCGTTGTTGTTCTCATAAAGCGTTTTAAAACATGATTTCAGCGACTAATGACACCGCACCAATGGAGATAAATAACTTGCTGTAGTTGTGACTGACTTGCAGTTCCACTATAGGATTTACAAGGCTCTCCATTGAAGATCTCAAGTGCGAGTGTCCTTTGCCATCCATGTTTGTTTTGCTACAAAAACATAACAGA
This sequence comes from Helostoma temminkii, assembly GCA_900302695.1. NCBI lineage: Eukaryota > Metazoa > Chordata > Actinopteri > Anabantiformes > Helostomatidae > Helostoma > Helostoma temminkii. Next base: position 84,579 of record OMLM01009791.1, on the reverse strand, counting down.
GTTTTTAGGTTCTTGTGGGATTTGCGGGTTTGTTCGCTACCAGAACTTCCAGTCAGCCAGATTTTAGTCGCGCCCAGACTGTCTGAGACTAAAAATCAATACAAGCCGATGTCTGTAAATGCGACATGTCGTGTCCTTCTTCAGCTTAACCTGAACTGCCGCAACCACTTCTACAGTAGTGAACACAATCAGACAATCTGGAATCAGTTTAAACCTCTGTAATTAACTGAAAACTGAAGCTTTGAATCAACAAGAAGCTCCTTGTTGGGGTTTACTCACTGATAATAAGGCAATAAACATATCAAGCACAGAACCATCGCATTCAACTTTTCAACAGGCTTTTTTCTTCCACAGTAACGTGCTTGTGTGCTACTCTGTGCCAGCTCACAGCGCCCTCTATAGCATTGGAGAGCAACAACATGGACAAGCAGGGCTTGTAAAAGTACAGTATGAGCACACTGACTGTTGCAGACGATATGAGTGGGAATGCATGCAATCCTCCACAGGAAGAATAATTGACTTCACTTTTTTAATTGACTGGATGTTTCATTGTTTAGTTTCAAGTGACAGTCACAGTGAAAAAAGTTCAAATTACCAATTCTGATCGCTTGTTCTGTTTAACAGATAAAGACCAGAAGATATTTAAGTTACGACTATGTAAAAATAATAAAATCATCAAATTAAAGAAATGGGATCAGCGATTAATAGCATTTATGCTTAATCTATTAAATTTGTATTTGACATTAATTCTAATGCATTACGTCCTTTTTAAAGAATGACATCTGTAGTGTTAATACAATCGGCATTCACAAGGTTTCAAACATACATGATCTGCCTGAGTTGCTACTCAGAACATGTTTTCCAGAAAAAAAATCTTGTGGTAAAAACTGAGCTTGCAAGATGAAGCTTTGGGAGGTTGTTTTTTTTTTTTTTTTGCCTCACAACCAGACATCTGAGAGTTTGTCCTTTGGGTTTTGAAAAATTCATCCAAACTATAGATCAGGCAATTTCTACAAAACTCTCCCTCAGCTAAAGTTTAAAACAAGATTGAGATCTTAACATGACAACAGGCCAGCGATGCAGTGTACCAAAAGCTTCTAAGCTGTAATGTGTTTTAATTTGAGTTTACTGAACAGTGATTTCCAAGCTATCCAGCAAGCCATGTTTAATGGACATCGAAACCCATCTTCAGGAGGCTAATGCAACCCAACGACATCTTTAATGACATAATGCAAACCAATGCCGTCTTTCATTAAATAATGCAAATGTAATGTTTCGTTCTGTAATAGAATAATGTAACATAAATTTGTTACTTAATGGAATTATGGTAGCTGCAGTAATCACTTGTCTGATGAGCTAATGCTGACTGGAGGAGGATCCCTGTAGTAATGGCCGAGGATGGCGGCTGCTCTGGGACCATGAAGGATTAAACAAGGTTGTCTGCGTTTCCCCTTTGCTTTTGTCACGGACTTTCCGTTTTGTCTCCATCTGTCCCCTGTCACATCTTCAGTCTGGCTCCCTCTCTGTTTGTCTTTCTGTCTCGCTGCCCCTCCTCTCTCTCCCTCGGTCTCTCTCCTAATGGCTGCAGAGTTCAGGAAGCTTCTCAACTGTGATTTTTACGGACAAAAAGTTTGAAATTTCCGACTCGTGATAAGCGTGGCGCGCACGCACAGACACACACACACTCACACACTTATAGCCCAGACCTCCACTGAAGGTCATGTCACAGATTGAATGTTCCCTACTTTTAAAGATAAATCAATCTTCCATTAATAGAGATGGTGTGTGTCTGTGTGTGCGCTCCCAGAAACCTAAAAGTAACAGCCTGCATTACTACATCTGTGAATGTCTGCGTGGCCTTGCGACACACGGGTGTATTAAAAGCTTTGCATGCGTATAGGTTTGCAGAAATGTGCATTTGTGTTCACAGTGCGTGTGAGTGTTCGCTCAGACACTCAGATTGCTGATCGATAGTTGTGATTGAAGGGCCCATTAGCCATCGGAAGCAGTAGAGACAGCATCACTCCACATGACAGACTCTATGAGCTCACGCACACACACACACTGCATGAGAGGTTACAAATTAAAAGCCTGAGTATGATAAATATACATTCCCATAAACACATTTTATGACTGGCTATGACTGTAACTCACCACTCACACCAACACACTAGAATTGTTTTACGCACTGATTTTTATTTGCTTTTTACAACCAGGTCTGAGACAAATTTGTGACTTACAATCATGCAAATAAGACATGAAAGGTACTTTCTTTTTGTCAGATAGGTCACTAAACAGATGAAGTCAAATTTAGATCATAGGGATTCATGAAAGCACTCTTCATAATTGTCTGTTTCAATGAATGAATGGTCTTTTTCCAAAGGGCCAAAGATGTTTTTAATTAGTCTATCACGTGGTCCGATAATACTAAAAAAATAAAAAAACATAATTGTAAAACTTACTTACAATGTTATATAAATAAGTACTACTTATTCAAGTAAAATTTGACATTCCAAAATGTAAAAATACTGCAACAAGATCTTCATTAAAGTTCTACTTTGTACAAGTATTACGTGTAATATATATTTGTATACAACTGTATTTGTATACAGGGTATCATTTGTCTTTTAGCTCATAAACAGTGTTGTGACAATTATTAGGACTTTACAGTGATTGTACCGAAAAATGCAAAAACATAAACTTGGTAGAAGTGAAACGGATGCTGCATGTATTATAGAGTGCGTATGTTGTATCACAACCTGGGACATACAGTCCACCTCCTGAACTCAAACAATGAAAAGTTTCTCCATCAATTTTTACATTTCTGCAGCATTGGGGCAAAGGGGAGTTTGGGTTCATAGATGACTTCCCTACCTACTGATCTACAGTCACACAGTAAAAATTGGAAACTTGGAAATTGGAAATTATAAGTACCAAAGCATTGTACTTAAGTAACACACTTACAGTAGTCACATGCCACCAATGAGAAATACAAATGTATAGCTCTTATTCAATTTCGACTGTCTTGTGCTTCCTCTTCACTCCGTTTTATCTGAGGATTTTATAAGTTGTGCTTAGTATCTTTCTACAATAGACTTGGAATAATTTTTGTTGAATGTGTATTATAAAGTGAAAATGATTATCCCTATAGCTTCTTAGTATTACAGCAAAGACCTGCAGTGAATTTTCTTTCAACTTTGTATGTAGGAGGAAGGGGACTCCAGATTCTACTGCGAGCTGTGCGATAAGCAGTACGTGAGACACCAGCAGTATGACAACCACATCAACTCCTACGACCACCACCACAAGCAGGTGAGTCACACCATCTTAACAAGGCACTCAGAGATCTCACACACCTTAAACGCTCCTGACCAAGGTCATGGATTTATTACATCCCAGTGCCACAGCACACATTCTGGTATCTGTTACATGACAGCACTCGCACTGTGGTCTACAAAATCACACCAACACGTAACAAGACCATTCATATCACTGGCAGAAGTGAAAATGTTCTTACTGACAGGATGACGTGAACCATACTGTTTATATTTTTAAATAGTGGCAAGCATACACAATTTAACTGGAGTGAACGGTGCTAAGCAAGCAATAAGGTATGTAATCACAGTATAATGCACAATAATAATGAGATTAACATAGCTAATGTTAACTGTTGACAGTTATGGCATTCCTCCAAACCAAGAAACAGGCTACTTGCCAGCAGAAACGATCTATATTCATATACAGTTTACTTATTCGCTACCTTGGATGGTTATATATGTTAGATGCTTTCTCGCATTTGTTTGTTTTGAGCATTCTGAGCAAACTCAGACGTTAATCAGCTGCCCTGCTGATTGCCATTTAATGAGTTTTCTTTTCTCCAAAGCTCCACAAGAAGGGTAACGTAAGCAAACTTAGCACTTTCCATAGAGTCACCATAACCACTTAAAGGGAAAGTGCAGCAGGTTAGAAAAATATTCTTCAAGAAATATTGTACTTTTGGGATACATCCTCTTCCATCAAACATAGAAAACAAAGGAAATTAACTCTGATAGATACCAACTCGATTTAGCTTAGTATTAGTGCTTAAGTTTCATGGGAGTTTCAGGCAAAAATTCCTTTAATTACCATATATTGTTTGGCTTAAACCTCCCATACAGCCCATAAAAGTATTTGTCTAAAGAGCGCCCCCATGGCAGCAGGTGCCTCTTGAAATTGCACCCTATTGGTGCCAAGCACCACAACATGTAAGGAAAGGAGGAAAAATAGTTGTTTAAGGATGTTGCACTCAACAACAGATGGATCCAATTTAACTTTAAATGCATTATAACTGACAGAAGACATCAGAATTAATTAACAGTTAATTAACCTCAATTGTTATGATTTTTTTTGTTTTTTTTTGTTGCAGATTAAACTAAACTGTACACGAGTAGATCTATAGAGCTCTTGAGAAAAAAATATTGGTGCTCTCAATACAGAAAACAGTAATGATGACAGTTATCTAGGACAACATTCTAGGTTAAAACCAATAGCACATACTGTACTGATTACATAATAAAACACGGTTTATAAATAATGCATTCTCCTTGTCTTAAAAATTGAGGCACTTGTCAAATCTCTGTGAGATTTTTTCATTTTTTCATTCCTCTGTTTTTCTCTCTTCAGTCTAATGTTTAAAGAGCCTGTTCCTCCGTTGTGGGATGTGGAGGAAGGCGATTCTGAGAACTTGCAGCTGTTTGGGTGTTTACAAAATTATAGGTGCTGGGAGGAATGTATTTGCTGCAATTATCATCTGTTCACTTGCAAGCGATGAAAGAGGCATAATATTTTTCACAGTTAGCTGTGTGTCAGAGTTATTAGGTTTACTTGAGGATGCAGAGCATTTAGGGCATATTGTTCGAGACTGCAACACTTGCAGGAAATGGATTTTCTAGTAATATTCTCCAGTCTGCACACACACACACACACATACACACACACACACATATATATGCACAGAGAAAGAACTAAGCTGTCCATCTTTTAGTTCATGGTCTCTGTCCCATCTTCTTTTGGAAATTAAGAGGTTTGCAGAGAGGCTACATCACCAGCTGTTGATGTATTGCTGTAACAAAGTTTACAGTTTATCCTATATTATGCTGCTTAAGGAGGCTGTATGTTTTTGTAATTGAATTTATAATTTACACTGTGAGATCTGTCAGTAGTCGAAAAGCATACATAAAATCATATGTACAATCATACGTGAACGGTACATGATATACAATATATCGCCTACTTTCATTTTTTCTTTTCTAACAATGTGTGAGGTGACAAATGGTGCCAACTGGTTCCAGGCTGGCACCAACTCTTTAGGTCTAGAACCAGGAGCCAGTTGAGCCATAACTGTAGGCTCGACTAAGCTGACCAACTAGCTCAACTAAAGCTTTTTTGTAAAGATAAAAATCATTTATACAAAGCGTCTGCTGAAGTTCATGGGTCAAAGACCTCAGCCATTGACTGTACAGATTTGCCTACAAAACATTAAGTGAGTTGGGTGGTAGGTAGCACCTTCGCCTCACAGCAAGCAGGTGCAGGATTGTTTCCATGTTCTCCCCATGCCTGCATGGGTTACCCCCACACTCCAAAGCAGGAGCCCCATGCGACCTGAAACATTGCAAGCTGTACAGAAACTGAATGGAAAATCAATCAAAATTAGTCCAGTTACTTTTACACCACTACGCTTTGGGCACTATGTGTTAAATGAGCTCAAACCCATTCAAACTCACTCTGGGTGGCATCACAACACGTGGCAGAGAGCAGGGGTTTATGGGATTTGTTGTTTCAGGTATCAGAACAGGCATTCTGCAAAGCTGGACCAGTTTTAGCTGTTTTATTGATGACATCGCATTATGTTGAAGCTGCGCTGTTTTGCTTTAGCCCATTGTGGTTTCCTGAAGGATCGGAGACTGCGTTGAATACACTTCTCTGTTAAAATTAATTAGAACGGCTGTGTTTTTTAGCGAAACTCTAAATGATAAAATATATATTTATATATTACAGCCCAAATATGTATGGTCCTGTAAGCAAATGATCACAAATTAGCAGTTTTATGACTGCAAACGTGAACAAGTCTGCGTGTTACTAAGCTTATAATGGTCAGTTTTTGGTATGAGTGTGTCTTACAGGTGTAGATTCAAGTTTCAGGCTCTATTTAAAGACATAGTTTGTGGTGTTGCTGCATTTTCTTGTCATTGTGTCCACCCCTCACACTGTGTGTACACCGTCTAAGAAATGCTGGGGCTACATTGCCAGCTTAAAAAAAAAAAAAACACTGCATCTGTCTTCCTGTCTGTCTCCTTGTCCCTCTGTGTTTTATCTGTCTGTCTATTTTGGTCTGTTTATCTATTTGTTGGTTTCTATGCTTGCCTTTCTGCCTCTGTCTGTCTGTCTGTCTTTTGTCATCTGTCTGTCTGTGATATGAACCCAGTGGTATATTATTATTATTATTATTTGTGACAAACACACACACACAGTATCAGTATCTCCGGCTTGCAGACAGCTTGCAGACAGAGCTCAGTAAGTGAATTAAGCTGGTCTGGACTGTACTAAAGCTGACACTGACTGACTTAGTGAGCACACATACTGTAAACACACACACACACACACAACTGATATACACACATACAGTACACAATTTTATAGGTACACAGAAACCAGATAAAGAATTACAAAGCAATTAAACTCCCACACACATACACAGAAACTAAATTCTGTGAATGTATCTAAACTATTTAGATACATATAATTTTACTGTTTTACGCCTTTGACCTCTTTTTTTCCCCTGTTAGAATAATAATAAGGCTGCTACTACAATGACTACTGCTACTACTACTATTACTAATAATAACATGGCTTGTTTCCAGCGCCTGAAGGACCTGAAACAGAGGGAGTTTTACAGAGCGCTGGCCTGCAGGAGGCAGAGGAGACGCAGGGAGGAGAAAAGAGAGGAGAGAGCCCTGAGACGGCTCCATCAGCATGAAGAGAAGAGGACAGGAGAGTGGTGAGTAA
>OMLM01009791.1:54879-77515 GCA_900302695.1 Helostoma temminkii | reverse complement strand
CAGGAGAGAGGTGAGTAAGGTGCATCTATTCATGATAACTCAAAATGGCCATTTTATGCTTAATTTAGGGTTTACATAGTAGTCTAGGGTTCCACTGATGCAAGATTATATGGTTTTCACATTACAAAACTGCAAATATGTACATGTTATAATCCCTCTTTACATAACAGCTTCTCTACCCTTAAGACTTTTTTGAGCTCTTCCCCCACCCCACTTTGTTCTGATGATTGGCCAGCTTACAGAAAACTTCCTTTAGGCAGAAGTGAACCCCAAACCGCATCACTGCTATTTTCCACAGTCTCAATAAACTGTATATAAAGATATCCAGTTCATATGAAGGTATGGGCTAAACAACACATACTTTTGCAAGCACACTGCCCAAAAATAACATGCAGTCAGATAACATTACTGTTACTGTGCAACACAGAACAAATTGATACAGCACAAACGTTTTCCAACTAATTTATTACAACGTGAAACAGCAGCGACTTCATATAAGAATATATCTTACTCCCTGATTGATTTGGGAAACAGCTGTAGGTCTACTGTAACATTTTTGTCGCTTTAGCTTTGTAATGTGCTGCATCGTAGAGTAACACGAAACAACTGGTGGCATTATAATGTAATAAATGAAGCATGTAATAAAATAACTGATACAAAACAATATCTCAGCTACAAATTTTCTTGTACTTGTCATGCTCCACCCACGCAGGTACGGTTAGAATAGTGTCCTTTAGCAACAACCTTGTATACTGGGGAATACTTTGTACTACCTATGAGACATGATGTCCATCATGAGGCTGGTAGCGGTAGAACCAGTTCCACCTAGCTGGACTTTTCTAGCCTTTACCAGCCTGCACTTTCTATTTAATGGCTAAAAGGTTAAATTGTTAACAATAGACCCTTTTCTCATTAGATGTTTTCATGGGTCACACAAGGAAAAGCACAGGTGTGATTGAAAACATTAATGAACTCCATTTAGTGTAGGTCAGCCAAGTCCATGTCCACAGTCTTGGTATTGTGATTGGTATGGTTTAGTGGGACACTAATGGACGTCAGCTGCAGTTAAAGCCGTTAGTAATACCTGTATAAGAAGTCAAGACATTTGCCCTGATAGAGGTCTAATGTGTATCTACACTGTTGTTCCAACAGCTCATCATAAACCTTCCTAATCTTATAAGACTTATCACAACACCTCAAAGTTTTTTCTACAGTTGCCGATTAAAGTGTAAACTCTACATGAACATGACTTTCGCAGCAATACTGGACTTTGAATTATTTCTTTTTTTTGTTATTCATTTATCTGCAGAATAATTGTACAACATATACCTAAATGAAAAGAATTTTGTGGGGTTTGCTTAATTTGAGGTGTTCTGATGTAAACACAGGCAAAGATTTATACACACAGGGTCAGAACTACATATCCAGTATCACTTTTTTGCAGATGCTTTTGGTAGCCAATGATTCTTGATTCTGGCAGAAGTCTAGTTGGATATTTGGCCACGCTGCTTTGCAGAATCTGTAGAGCTCAGTTAAATTTGTTGGTTTCCTGGCACAGACCTGACTTTTAAGCACAGTCCACAGGTATGTGAGAGGATTTACACCTACATTTAATCATTTGGCTGACACTTTTATTCAAAGTGAGGAACAAGGCAAGCAAAAACCTAAGTCAAAGAGAAAAACATTAAAGCAGAATAAGTGCGTCCATTTCATGAGAGGGTTGAGTTCCGGTCTGTGAGAAGGCCAATCCAAAATGCTGCTTTAGCCATTTCACAGCCAGCTTTGATGTGTGTTTGGGGTCATTGAGTGTTTCAATGATTGTTTGAGGTTTTGCTTAAGAATTCTGAAATTGTCCTCCTTTTTCTTTCATATGTGCTCAGCTGCAAACTCAAGACAAGTTGTCTATTTTGCAGTAGAGGCTTCTTTCTTTGGCAACAACCTTGCAGGCCATGGGGATGCAAAACTCACTTAACAGTACACACTGGAGTTTTAGCAGCAACCAGTTCATGGCTTGTATGTGCCATCATTTTTCCTGGGTTATTCTTTAATTTCGTGTCAGCAGAAACCGAATGTCTGGGTCTTCTTTCAGACCCTGGAAAGTGGCTAACTTTTCCAACTAAATCTAGACTTTGCTGTTGTCTAAAAGACATTTCTGCCTTGTCCAAATCTACCATCCCTTTCCTTGGATCCAAGGACTTGGATGTCATCCCATGTGTTAGTCAGTCCATTGTGTCAACATAAAAAGGGTTCTGTCTTTATGCTGGCACAGAGAAGGCACTGTGGTAGCCAATCATGATCAATAACAGGAAGTTAAGAGGACTTCACAACTTTCAGCAGCACTGAATTAGTAGTGAGCCTGTGTTGATGTCAGAAAACCCCACATGAACTCAACTCCGTGCACCAATTTTCGCAGTTTTCCTTTATTAAAGGAGTTCTGCAATCATTCTCCTCTGGTTTCCCCCAGAAGAGCTGGAAAAGGTGTTTAGGGACAGTGAAGTCTGCGCATCTCTGCTTAGGCTGCACCCATGACCCAGCCCTGGATAAGCAGAAGAAGTCGAATGGGGGGTTGGATAAATTGATTCATTAATCATTCAGTAATAGGTGTTAAAAAAATAATTTTCCAGTCCAGTACTGCAATGACATTTATGTTCATGTAAACTTTGGTTTGCACCTGTAAAAGCAGCTCAATCTCAGTGGTGTAGCAAATGTCAACTAACCAGTCACCTCACTGCAGGTACCTCTACTCTCTTCAAGTTTCCTAAGCTGTGGTAGTGTAAGGATGCTTTCACATCTACAGGCTTTGGTTCATTTGAATCGAACTCTAGTTCATTTTCCCTTTTGGTGCAGTTAGTTTTGTCTGATGTGAACTTGGTAATCGCATCCATCCAGCCGTAACTGCTCTTTATCTTTAAAGAGTATGATCTGCTTGAATTGGTAAATGCAAGCAATGTAATAAAAAAATCACCTTTAGGTTAACCTCCATCGTGAAACTGTCTCTTCCCTGTCACAGAAACCTGCAGTTGTGGAAAACACAGGACCTTCTTCCTGTATTTAATTTTTTTGTTTCTGCGGCAGACACATCTGACCAAAAAGTGAAGAGAACGCGTAGTTTGAAGCGACCTATGTTGGCACGCTTAGATTTTTCTCTGTGTGAAAAGAAACCAAATCGAGGAGAAATTGCAGAAAACTGATAACTGATTTGGACCAAAGCAAACGCACAAAGGTGTGAAAACACCCTAAAAGTTAACCCAAGTGAGAGTAGGAGCCTGAAACTGTAGTAGTTTAATGAGATTCAGCCATGATCACTTGTACTATTTACACCTGTTTTTTTCTATTGTAAAAACGTTTTTATTTTCCAAAGCATAACACTCTTTATTAAGTCCTCCATGTCCCTGTTGCCTACTTGCAGTGCAATATGAGCGTCAGATTGCAGAAATTATAAAGTTGTCTCAGATGGATAATCCATTCCAAAACACCCTGCTGTGTTTATGTTCGGCAAATTATTTTACAGCTGTGTGTTGCTGAAAAATCTACATATTTGCCTGTGTGCGCATGTTCTGGTGGGAAGCTCCGACATCTGGGACTTTCAAGTGGGCTGTCAACCATTGTTGCACTCACATGGTTTTGTCTTAAGAGCCCTGTAAGACAAATTATCACAGAGCTGTAGAAACAGATGATGTGGATTTTCCTGCTTCGTGCTGTAAACATGTTATGAGGAGAGTTAATCTGGCGAGCCACCAAACAGAGAATTTGGTTTCTCAAAATACACTTTATGCGAATGTACAATTTGAGCTGAGAGCTGCGAGTCACAACCTAAAGTTACCCACGCAAAGAGAACATAGATCTCTGCCAGAAAATAGTCCCTGAAGACACGATCAAACATCCTTTAAATCTGTGCATGAAAGTTTGGATTTTGCCGCATATTCACTTACTTAATGTTGAGTCAAACGTAGCTCTACATATATTTGCAAACACTTAATGCACTGACATACAGTATTTGTTTCGAAGCATTGTACATGAATAAAAATAAATCAAAGAACATAGAGATCACTAACTAGCTCCTTGGTTACAATGAGCGTTGGCACAGCAACCAATAAAAAGCATCACGCTGTGCTTAATTGGGATTATCATCATGGCTGTAAAGTGCCTCTGACCAATCACTGAAGCCACTCGCTGCACAGAAAGCCGTGTATCAGTATCGGCTGTCTCTGCCATTTACAGATTTGCAACAATGCAGTTTGGCTCCTGGCACTAAAGGAGGGAGAGGAAAAAGCACGGTCAAATTGATTTTCAGCTGGATTTCAGCTCTGCTCTCCTCTCGTCCTCCTCACCGCTTGTCTCCTTGTCTCCTCCCTTGTGCTCTTATTGTTTTCCTTTTAATTCTTCCTTTCATCTTATACTCTCTTCTTGTCCTCCTCGTCGCTTGTCTTCTTTTGCTTATGTTTCCTTCCATCCTTACCTTTCCTTTTTGTCCTTCTGTGTTTCTCTATCTTTCCTCTTGCACCCCCTCCTTGTCCTTTTTATGACTTTCGAATGTCCTCCTTTTCTCCGCCTGTTTATTTCTTTCCTTTAATTCTCTCTTTGCCCCTCTTGATTTCTTTTCACACACCCTTTCTTCACATTGTCCTCTCCATTCAACTTCTTTACTCCCCTCTCTCCTCTCCACTTTTCTTTTCTTGTCATTCCTTTCCTTTACCCCCCCTTATCATCTCTGACTCTCTCCTTTCTCCTTAATTCATGTTTTCCTTTTTTCACGTGATCTTCTTTCTCCTTCTGTTCGCTTCTCTGTAATTTGTTTCCTTTTATCTTCTCCTGTCCTCCTTTTATGTTTCTTTTTTACTCCTTTTTTTACTCCTTTCATACCTCTCTTCTTCTCATCTCTCTTGTATTTTTTCTGTCCTCTCCTTTCTCTCTTCTCATCTTTTCACCCTATTCTTTCATCTCCTCTCCTCAGCGCTCCAGGCTCTGGTCCCATGTTCAGATCCACCACAGTGGCAGTAGATCCAGAGAACCAGTCCAGACCAGACCTTGAGCAGACCTACGTCGACATCCATGCAAGCAGCACCACACTGGAAACAAGTAAGGACTCTTAACTGCTTAAAAGACATGTACCAGGCTGCATAAATAGTTTATGAGTATGTTGAGTATGTTTGGTTTTGGTGATGAGGATATCACTCTCGATATTGAAGGATTAAACGGAGTGTGGTCGGCTGCAGGAAAACTGAAATATATTTATTGACGGCAGACTTCAGAAAATAATTGAGCAGCTCTGCTATGTTTGGATAAGATATCAAATGCACACACAAGAGAGGGTTTCGGGAGAATGCGACACATTACTTTAACTCAGCAATTACACACTGAATAAAATGTTGCTTGGTTGCATTTGTAATAGCTGGATTTCACACAAATAAATTTTTAAAAACTAGAGTATGCAGTTCTACTCAGAAATTTTGCGTAGAGTTCAACTGTGGTGAACTCCGACAGGAAAAACTCCTGCCAAAGACCAGCGGAAAGCAATCCCGACAGTGCTGACCTTTGGGTGGAGAATAGACAAAGCTTCAGTATCATATTAGAGGAGCAGGTTTATATAATATTGGGTCATGCACCACAACTAAGGTTAGGGTCTGAAAGCAAAAGCCTCAGTTATCTTCAGTAACACATTTTAAAGCTGAAATAACTAATAATTTACACATTTTCTAAGTAATTCGAGTATAATTGCGACCAGACTTCTGTTCTAGTCCACTTGATGTTTCTGGGTTACATACAGACCTTTTGTTGTTTTACTGTGGTTTTGTTTTGCTGTATGGTCTGCAAACCTGCCATCTAGCAAAAATCGCAAAAACAGCATGCGTGTTCTCATTTCAGAACAATGGTGGAGCTGTCACAGTCCATTGATCCATGCTTGTACACAGTTCCTTGCTCACTGGTCATTAAACTCTCAACATCAGCACTTCATATAGCTATAGCTATAGTCCATGATGGGATAATCAAGTCCGGGTAACCTCAAGACTATTTGACTTTACATTCTGACATGCAGCTTACTTGTGTCATGTCTACATCCAGTCATGTGCAAAAGTTACTAACAAACAAAAACATACACATTTTTTTCTGAGCCAGAAAGAAAACATTTCTAGTTAGTAATGTGACATGAGTATTTATTTTTCTAAGTGAATAAATGAATGTCAACATGGAATTTTACAAAATGGGTTTCTGGTTCTGTGGAGGATTCATTACGGATTACTTTTAAAGCTGCGAGTCACCTCAAAACCTTCACTCAAGAAATAATTGTCTGAATCATTTTCCACTATGACTGACTGTATTGACAGTAAATGTCTGCAAGCATGTCGTCCCCAAAAAATGGATATTCAAAAATGGATATTACATGATGAAATAAAACCCTTAATCTTAATTTTTTCCATTTCTACATGAGCCACACATTCATCTTTGTATTTATGGTTCTCTTAAGGCCATCCCACATCCATAAATCATATTCAGATGTGTTAAAAGCATTAAAAGAGTAATGTTGAACAGGCAGAACACTGATTAAATGCCTAAGAAGCTTAGCGTATGAGAAGTCTTAACAATGAATACTGTTCTTCTACACGTATTCCTTGCTACTTCTTTCTTTATAGTGAGGTTACGCTGATAATCCTGTTATGTTTTGCATCTAAATGTAACTGGCTGCTGTAATCCTTTATGCTCTCCCCTCCGTCTAGGGCCACAAACCCCATTGATCCAGCCCTTCCTTCCCCTGGATCCTACACTAGAACCTAGACACCTGGGCAACGCACAGTGGGAGTACCACCAAGTCGACACCAACTACAAAGCCACTGCTGGTGGAAACTGCATGCTCAGCAAGCCCCAAATGGACTACAATGGCCTGACAGCTGCCACCATTACACCCAGTACCACCATTAACAGCATTGTGAACACTTCTACCAAAACCAGTCACTTTAACAAGATCCCTGGAGCTTGTAATTATTTAAACAACCCCATTACTCCCAATAACATCCCAACAACTGCCACTAACACCACAACTAATGGCTCCATTTTCAACAAAACCACTGTGACCACCGCTATTACAAACACGACCAACATCAGTGTCAACAGTAGCAGAGCTGTGCACAGAGCCTCAGACGTCCAGTCAGTCCCCAGCAGAGTCCGTCCTGTGTCCTTCTCGCTGCCCAAAAGGAGCTGTGTCCTCCTCCACCAATCAGCTGCCGTCTTTATCCAAGCAGGACAGGGCTCTGGCTTGTCAGGGAAGCAAGACGATGTGGCAGCGAAAGAAAGAGCCAAAGATCTGGGGGATAAAGTCGCAGACCGGAATCACAGATCTCCCCTATCTGTAGACATGGATGTTTTAGGTATGTATCACTGGGATACTGGAAACCAGTGTAGTGTGGACAATAAAACAGCAACTCAGCACTCTCAGGTTGGAGCCATTTTGTCTACTGAGAGGGGAACTGGAAGACTAACTGGGACTGAAGCCCAGGTTTCTTTACGTAATCGCAATGTGATCGGAGTTGAGGACTCTGTTATCAGTGGGAATGGAGCCCAGCTCTCCTTATGTAATGACAATGGGACTGGAGCCCAAGTCAGCAGTGGCAGTGAGACTGGAGTTCATCTTTATTTAAAAGATGGGACACAAGGACAGATCTGTGACAGTGTAAGCACAGTTGTATCTCAAGATGCAGAGTGCAAAGATAGTGAGATTGAAACACATGATAATGTGGACATTGGGGAGGAGTTAGACCCTGCCACCAACTTGAAAGATTGGCTTTGTCCCTCTACAGATCTGCCTCCAAAATCAATTTCTGGTGTCTTAAATGAACCCAAAGAGTTTTCAAATCAAACACAGCCCAAAGAATCAAACTCCTGCGCATCCAACTGGGCTAAGCAATCAACTTCTTCACCCCCAAGCCGTCCCAAAGAGCCATTCTGTAGTGTCCTGAGCAGAGATGGCAGCAGGGTTCTTCTCTGGCCATCAGAGATGGTCAGCTACACCACAACTTCCCCCTCCATCTCTTACAGTGTCAACCCACTCCTGTATGACTTCAGAGCACATAACAGGGCCAAGGAAGGGGGTGAGGAAAAGAGAGGAGGGCTGGAGGAAGGCAGGGAGAGAATAAAGCCATCTGTGATCAAACAACCCGACTGCCAACAGAGGCAGGAAGATATGGAGGGAGGAAGGGAGGTGAAGATAGATGAAAGGGAAGAAGAGGATGAAGGAGGACAGGCGGGAAATCCTATGGAACCTGTTGCACATTGTAGCAGAGGCAAAACAGTTCTGGATCACTCCAGCTGCCGTGATGAAAGCGCTTTAAAATTTGTTCCTGCTTCTGCAGAATGCCACCTCGCACCAACGCTAGGCATTCAAAATCCAGGGAAAAGGAGGAGGAGGAGAAGGAGAGGAGGGGTGAGGAGAGGAATGAGAAAGAGGGGACGAAGGAAAAAAGGAAAGGACACAGATAGAAAAGACTCAGAAAAGGGAAGAAGGATAAGTAATCTTTCTATGAATCTGGCATTTGAAGGGAGAGGAGAGGACACCGAAAGAGAGGACAAGAGAGAAAAAGAGCTATTAAGTAATCTTGCAACACATCAGCTGGTAGGAGGCAAAGAAAAGAGGATGAGGGAGAAAGAAAAAAGGATAAGAGAAGACCAGGCAGAGCGAGAGAGGGCAGGTAGAAATGACGAGAAAAGAGGAGAGCTATTAAGTAATCTTCCTGTGAATCGGTGTAATTGGTGTAACCAGCTGTGTCTGCAGGTGAAAAGGGAGGCCAGCCAGCATCAATCCCAGCAATCACCCTCTGGGTGGGGCCATGGGCACAGAAAGCTCCTCCGCAGGGGTGCAGCATGTAATTCAGTGATTAGCACTGTCCCTGGGTCTGTTATAGAGATGCCACGCTGTCCTGCAATTACTCCCGACCCTGCTCAGAATGACGGAGAGACAGGGAAGATGCACAAAAATACACAAGCGGGGAAGGAGGAAGGGCAGAGAGATGAAGTGCAAAGGAATCTGGGGAAGCTGGAGATAAGAGCTGCTCAGGATGCCAAAGAAAACTTGTCTAACCTGGCGATTAACAGCGTTTCTTTTCCATGTCACAACGCAGCATGTGAGCCAGAAATGTATCTTGTTCCTACACCTTACAGGGAAGCAGCATGCGATCCAGCGATTAGCCTTGTCCCCGCTCCCTTTAAAGAAACAGCGTGTAGTCAAAGACAAACAATGTCTGCAGGACACAGCGATAGCGCGTTAGGCCTGGCCCCACACTGCTCTACACAACAGACAGAAGCAGAAACGAGAATTAGATCAGCCTGCGCAGACACGACCCTCTACAGCGATGTGAATTCAAAGGAAGTGATGTTGAAGAGAGCGGTTACAGCCGAAAAGAGGATGGGAGGATCGCTGGAGCCTGAGGCAACACCAAGGAAGAAACGGAAAAGAGGAAGAAGACCAGCCAGGAGAGTCATCGTTGGTTTGAGACATGAAGAAGCTTGCGTTGGTTTGACCTCTGACCTCAGCGTAGATGAGACCTCCTATAAGCAGGATCAAGGAGCGCTTTCGGACAACCACAACACTAAGTGCAGCCCAGAGGATAAAAACACTGGCAGCCACTTTTGCAGGACAAAACACTGTCTGTGTCATAACCCAAATAACAGGGAGAACACGACATGCAGTTGTAACAACACTGACGAACTGAGTAACTGTTGCGGCTGCTGCTGTGGCAGTAAAGGCAGCACTGCGATCTTTAGCAACTTTCACACCTGTATCGCACTAAGTGACCACTGCTGTTGCGACGAAGAGGGGCAAAGAGGCGACAAACGCAATGATTCTGACGCCTGTTGTGGCGATCCTTGCAACCAAGACGACAAAGACAATCAGAGCTGTAACCTTAAGGACGCAAAAGTTAAGAATGACAAATGCAAGGACTGTTCCCACAATTATGTGGACGATCTTACCTGTAACACCACTGTCTGTAGCACAAATCACCCACAGGCTGACCACTGTCAGTTTACAAACAAGCACACAAAGACTGAAACGTGCGATTCTAGCGCTAGCAAAACCACTATAGCCCAGAGTAACACCTGTAACATTACAGGCAACAGCAACGACTGTAGAACCAATGAAATGTCAAATCACAACTGTGATTATAACCATACAAATAACAAAAGTGAGGAGAATAAGTGTCATACCCAGCACAAAATCAACCTCTCTGATCCAGAAATTGATTTTAAAACCTGCAGTGGCATTGATCAAAGTGATGCAGACTGCAGTGATGATATTGACAGTGGTCAGTCTGATCGTTTTAACTGTAATCAAGTCGCTGATTGTACCGCTGTTGATAAGAATAGAGAGAGAAACGAGGTGGAAGCAGTCGCAAGTGTACACGTGGGGCGGAGAGAGGAGGAAAGAGATGCGCAGAGGGACAGAAAGGAGGAGGAGAAGGAGATGGAGAGGAAAAGGCTGAAGGAGAAGCAGCAGGAGTGGGAAAAGGAGTGGATCAGGAGAAAAGAGAAAGAAAGGGAGGAGAAAGAAAGAGAGAGAAGGAAGGAGATAGATTTTGAACAAATGTACCCAGAGAAGAGGCCTTGTTATCCTCACCACGTCCCTGCACCTTGCATCTCCCTCCATGCTCCTCTCCTTCATCTGCCATCCCTCTCCTCCTCTTCTGCTTTCTCCTTTCATCACACCATCATCCAGCATCACCTCTCCCTCCTCCCACCTCCGTCTCACCTTCCTGTCCCTTCGTACCCTCACCTCATTCCCTCTTTCTCCCCACACCTCTCTCCTCTCGCTCCTGTTCCTCCACCACCACCGCCTCCTCCTCCTCCTCCCCCTCTTCCTCCCTCTTTCTACACTTCCCCCCATATCCCTCTCCTGGATGCCCCTGGTCCATATCCCTTATACCCCGTGCAGAGTCACCACCCATCTCTGTATCCCCCCACACACCCTACAGTTTTGCCCTTACAGGTGTTGTTCTAAACTTTAGAAAAGAAACAGACTCATGAAAGGGACATGTTTTTTATTTTCCAAGGAAAAAGTTGTCAGCTGGGTGAAAGCAGCTTTTATGCATCATTACCAACATAGCAGAAATGAGGATGAAACAGAACAACATCAGGAAGACTTAAGTAGAAAACTAAATCTTTTCTTTTTTAAAGCCAAACCTCAGGCAACCTCGTCACCTCGTCTAAACACTCCAAGCACTGATTCACACATCTGAAAAAATGATGGCTAATTATCTTCATCAGTCGCAATCTTGCTCAAAATGAGCCTCAGGTGTGCAGCCAGCGGGATCGTGGAGGGGAAACACAGCTGGGCTCGCTTCCCTCTGCAGAAATCAATGTTCCTGTCGTGCATTTAAAACCAATGATTTGCTTGCGAGGCATGTTAGAAGTTTTATAGTTTGTGACTTTAAAGCACAGATCCACCCTTGTACAGTCTCAGATATCTTCAATCTGTGATAATAAACGCACGATTTTCCCCCTGAGGGCTTCTCCTACTGATTTCCTACATTTCCCTTTATGACGGATGTCAACTTGTTGCCGATCTTGTAATTTATCCTCTATTTTGTGAGTTGCAGTCAGAAATACAAGAAATATAGGCTTTCTTTCAACAGATGTTGAAAAATTTATATCAATATGAAACAAATTAATTCTACTGGATATTAAAATTTAAACACCTCATAATTTTAAAATGAGACGTATGTATATTTGCTTGGTTTCCAGTAACAATACCTTCACGTGATACATACATAGAGACTGTAGTTATAAGCAGTTAAAATGTGTGTCACTGCGAGTTAATAAATAATAAAGGGCAACTCCACCATTTTCACACATCAAAGTTATGTTGTGGTTAAAAAATAACACACAGAGAAGTGGAAGAAGTATACAAATTTTTTAATTAATTACTTAACAATCAGTTATGAATTTAGAAATTTGAGGGCCCAAGGCAAACACAGGCAGGGGACCCTGTACATCCATGGTTCCTTATTTATCTAAGAAAGCCGGGACCTGGTTATCTTTCCTTTATTCCTCATATGGACATAATAGTAATAATTAAATCTGCGCCCTTTGTGATTTTTAGTAAAAAACTGTCTTTTATTTGAACTGTTCCTCACTGCAGTATTGAGCAGTGCTACTTTTCTCTCAGCTCTAACACCCTTTAGTCTATTTCTAGTGCCAGCAGCAGTTTTTACTGATCATCAACAACATTAATGTTATTGTTGTTGTCAGTAACCTACTGACTGATCATGAAAACAGTTGTTACTCTTACTACAAACTTTTCAGTCTCCTCCTGCTACTTGATTTTTTCAGAACTGTTTTGCTAGTGTACCCTGTGTGAGAGGCTAAAGATGGTCAAGATTAATGGGAATGAAGTATGTGTGGGCTATGGAGTCTCAGTGCCATTCAGAAGAAAAAGGTTCAGTTAGAAGCCCAATGAAAATGGCTGCCAACCATGTAATGTAAGCACATAATATAGAAATACAGAATAATCTAGAAACACAATAAGACAAAAACAAAACTATGTATAAAGAGGCATTTTCATTTATTGAGTTAAATTTAGTTCAGTTCAGGTTTCCCCTACCAGAATGCAGGCGAAGCAGTTTGGTTCACGTAAGATCTGGTCCTGTTGACAGTCCACACGTAGCTTAACATCCAGGTCTGCAGAGCTGAGCAGATCCAGGAAGACTTTGTTTTTTGTTTGAACCCCCCAAAAACCCTGACATGTAAAAGGTCACAATACTTATTTTCTGTTTCACTTTTCCTTACAGTTGTACATTATCATCATTAAAGTTATTCAAACTACCAATCCAAAAGTCTTATTTTTAACAACAACAAAAAAGTTGTTAAACACATCAAGTTAATTTCTGTAAAATTAAACTAATAAAGTACTAAAAAATTTATTGAAATAAATACAAAACGTCAAAATGTCAAAAAAATAAATTAAAAACTCCGTTTAGAATTTAAAACACAAATCCACATGTAGAACCATACGCCGATAACGGCTTTAAATTAGTCATTTTTTCAATCAGGTTCTGAATTGAATTAGCCTGCTAATGATTAGGCTGCTATTTAGCATGTTAGCGTCTAGCAATTTAAGCTAGCAAGAGTTAATAAGTAATGAGGGCAGAATTTTTAGGATTTCATTATTATTTAGGTAGGATAAAATTTAACTCACCACTTAAAATTCTGTCGTAATTGAAAACGTCGTTTAGCTAGTTTAATATTTCAAACTCAAAGTTTGTCACTATGTCTTCCACAGAGGCGATCAGGGAATAGTCCATTTGTAGAAGAAACGGGGAGGATGGGGCAACTGAGACACTAGTTACTCGTGAATTATAGGCATTCCGATGCAATTTTAGCCTGTGGATTTTTAACACAATTAATTCATGAATAGTAAAATATAATCTTAAACATAAGATTATTAGAAAAAAAATTGGTCTCAAGGCATTGTCTACCTTTGGCCTAATGGTAAAGTCAGTTACAGTTAGATGTTTTATTTACAATTTACAGTACATTTACAGTACCAAAAGTAAATTAAGTATTTATTACTTACTGACTCTATTGTGGCCCAATTGAAATTATATACCAAATATTAGCATTATATAATCAATTCTTCATTGTGTAAATATTATGTTGCGGTGAAATTTTAAACCATAAAAACATGTAACAGGAGAAACCTCCAACAGAACCAGGCTCATGGTAGGCAGCCTCTGTTAAAAACATCTTGAGAAGTTCTTAAATTTTAAGTGTTCAAAACAAACAACAGTGAATAGAAGCACGTATGATACCTTAAAACCTAATAAAACATACACATCACTTATTTGTGCAGATATTAGTGCTAACTAATAGAGGGAACTCTATGAACACAAATAATTACTTCAACTTTTTCTTGGTCAAAACTTGCCTTAAAATGAGTTTGTTTACATGCACTTAGTTTCCATAATCAGAGCTCATGTGCATAACAAACTCTGCAAAAACTTGCCACTCTACTATGAACTGAGATCAAATCATTACATGGAACGCGATGGTGCCTTGTTTTTAAGTCAAATCTGGAAAAGACCAACTAAAACTGAAACCAACGAAAAGTGCTTTCTAGACTTCTAAATAAGTCACTTTTCAGTGGGTATTTGTTTCAGTAATGGTCAGTCTGCATGTCTCAGTGCTGTCTGCTCTCCCAACACAACACAAACAAAACAAACAAAGAAAACAAAAAAAAGGCAAAAGTACAGTTAAGTAGCCATTAAAAAACAGACTCTTGATGTCCCCAGAATGCATCTCTAAATTTTCATGCTAAAAAAACATGCAGATCATGGTTTCTGCGCCGGCTGAAATTTTGTTTCTGGAACAACTCGTTTTCTGCAAGAACATCAAAAATACAGCATTTAGATGTAGTATTGCTTTCGGTGTGACAGCTTTTCCTTTTACAAGAGCTCAGCAGAATAACCAAGACAGTGACGCTGCTCTCGTTAAAGACTTTCCAGAACCATTCTGGCCTTCTTACAGAAACAGGGGATTTTAACAGAACTCAACCTAATAAAACCATAAAAATATCTTTAAATGTTTCACACCATGTCTTCAAGACTGAAACTAGCTGAGAGTCTTGAAGTTAAAGTCCTGGCGTTGACAGAAAAACATCACACATTGCATTTATCTGCCACTGTCTGGGCCCTTCCACCAAATACATCCACTATTTCTTGAGATTCTAAGAGGATATGAGTAACAAAAAAATCTGTGAATCATGCATCCAAATAAGCCTAAGGCAGATAAAAAATCAGATTACTCTTCTGCTGCATGTATACCTGGTATTCCAGGTTTCTTAACAGCATTAAATCATAAACACACATCATAAATATCATGCAAATAAACAAGCACTATACAAAAGGCATTTTTGCGATGATGGCCCATCGGTCTAGAGTAACAGTGATGGTATACACGCCCTAACCGTACACTCTTACTACACACATACTTTCTACAGCATAATGCACAATCACTCACTTTGTTTTTTCCACATGCTCATAAAACAAAAAACCACAACACACAAAAAAACCCCACAAAACCAACAAGTCCCAATGAGCTCGGTAGTCGTATTTATCCACATGGTCGTAAGCAATGTTTTAAGATATGTAAAGACTCTTGAAATATTAAGTGAGGAATTTACTGGAAAACTTTATGTCGTAGAATAAAACATAAAGATCTTTTGACCTAGTGTGAACCTTATTTTTTACTGCTTATTAAGTGTCTAATGAAAAACCAATTGTGACTGTGGAACAAAGGAACCAGAATGAAAAGTGCTAAAATGCGACTTATTTACGGCTCGCTACACCATACCTGATCTGAATGGCCATCAGTCAGTTTGCATTGTAGGTAATATAGGTGCATTGACAGGCAATGATTATTCGTGTCTTTGCATTCATTTGTTCTTTTTCACTGTCTCTGTAGTGGTTTGATTGATTTTTAAATATAAATTCCAAACAAAGGCTTCGGCCCTTGGGCACACTGATCCCTTGGGGCCTGATATTCCCATTAAACAATCCTTCCATTGAGCCCACCTTGTGCCTCCATGACCCTTTACATGTATAGCCTCTTTTAAACTGTAATTAGCAGAGTACTAGCAAAAACATGTCTTTCCCTTTTAAATGATGAGGTGTTTTGATTTTATAATCCAGTAAAACAGTAAAAACTCATCTGGCTTGGCATTTATGGCCGGAAAGTTTTTCACAAAGTGCAAAATAAAAAGCAAACAATAAAAATGTATAGTTAACCAGAGCTGGTGGAGTAGATGGTCCCTCTGATGTAGATGTGGGTGCTTTGAGTAACCAAGAGCTGCAGAGAAGCTGGCATGTACTGTACACCTCTGAGATCTCAAAAAGAGGTTCCACTGACCTGAGTATTAAGCAGACGCTTAAAAAGCCTTCTGTAATTTTACAGAAAAGCCATGTCCAAATTCATTTCTATAGATTGATAAAACCATTAATTAGTCTAATCTCATGTCAGCATTTTGGCTGTATTGTTGCTAAATTAATTCAGTGCATAACTGAGAATCTGCTCTCGAGGTTTGTGTTAAAATATGCTGCAGAAAAATATAGAAAAATACTGAAAAGTCATATTATTTTCAAAACTGAAAACCACTGATTTGTGCAAAAACAGTATTGGTTTGCAGTGTGGGAATGGAAAACTAGTGTATGAATTGGTATCTCAGCCTGAGTGACTCCCTGTGTGGCTGTTGAACGTCAGAGCAAAATGTTAAGGTTAGAAATAAGCCTTTGCTCTTTGATTTTGAGGGACTGACTCCGGCGTCTGACCTTTACTCTTGACGTTTTAGATTGTTGATTTTCTGCCATCTCTCTCTGCTGTAGCTGCACTAAAAATATCCCAGTGTGGTAGATAACTTTACATTTAGTGACTCACCCGGAGGGAACAAAGGCCAAAACACACACGCAGCGATTCAGCACGTCATACGACACACTTGACTTCAATAGTGCCGAGTCCCAGCGAGAGGCAGACGCTCAGAGACATGAGTTGTGATAAAGTGTAGGAAGATGTGAGGATATGATTGTCAGGCAATCACAAAACAACCATTTTTTGATTAAAGATCCCTCTCCCCATCATTCAGAGGTTACTTGTTGCAGTTTGACAGGTGATTTTCCACTCTGTGTTCTGTGACAAAATAACACAAGTGGAATTGCATCCTCTCATTCAAGTGCAGAGAGTTCAAAGCGTTTCCTATATGAGCAGCCCCACAGAGTGGATTTTACCTTTGTGGCCGATGGGTTCGTATGTATCTTGCATGTTCTTCTTTGTTCAAAATGAATCTTATTACTCTCGAGTTTCTGTGCAGTGCAGCAGAAACACCTCACGACTGAAAGCATAACAGCGCTGTGTCTAAACTCCAGAGAGTCGCTCCTGACAGCGTGACGCTCAGACTTTCAGAGGTGTGAATGGCAGGAGTAAGGATGAGGGAAGAGCAGAGCAACTCCCACGCTTACTAACAAATTGTTTTTCTCAGTGTTTTTTTCTCGCTACTGAGAATTGAACATCTGGTTGGGATGGCTTAGGGGCATAACTGGCAGTACCTATCCATCTCAGCAACTATAGATTATTCTGGTGTGAGCGGCAATGACAAGCAATAAAAAGATGCATGGAAATTCAACTAACAAAGAGCAGATTTTGTGGGCGGATCGCCAACCTTACTTTTGCAAAGATTTTTAGGCGAGCAGTGGAAATATTTTGGTTGTATTGAGCCCAGAAGCCTGGACACACACTGGTAATTACAGTTTCCAGCTGCAGCCTTCCCAGCTCTGCTCAGGAAGCAACTGCTGATTCCTCACCAAATGACCTCCAGTATGTTTGGGCGAGTTAACATGGTGACACTATCAAGCCCACAGTGACAAGTTTGCAGTTTTTGCTTCTTGAGCAGTTTATGAAGGGAAGTATTGACATGAAACTCATGACTTCTTCTACCTAGAGCACAGAGAGCAGGAGAATCATATTTAGCTGAGGTGACAATGCTCATACAGCAACATCCTGTAGCACTGCACCATAAGAGTTATGAAACCCATATGTTCATATGAGCGTAGGTTTCATTTATTATAGTGATGAAACTGTGTAAAATAGAAAACTGTATTAGATGTATTTTTGTAGCGAACCCTCAGTTGAATGAGGCACTTATTTTGTATCATGTACTCTGATGCTATTTTAGCTAGAAAATGAACACCCACTTACTCTGACCCCTTGTTAAGATGTTGTACATACAGTATGTTCTTTAAAGTCAATTAACAGATTTACAAGTAAAAAATCTTTAAGCTAATCTAGAAAGCAGTTTGAACTGTCTTGAGATCCCGATAAACTGATATTTGGCTACATTTTTGTGTAATCTAATTTCAGCAAACTCATATCCATAGATATTATACCTGCTAATATAATAGATACAGTGAATCCACAGAAAAAAGCAGATTACATTGAAATTGGAAATAAATGTGTAAACCTGATATAAGAGTGTCTTGTTGTCAATGTTTTTCTTTCACAAGGGAAAAAAATCACCTGAAAATGACTTGCTTTCATAAAAAGCCTATTATCAAGCAGGCAAATCGGTGAATCGATGCCTTTTGCCATCACGTTCTTGTAATTTCCCCTGTGTGTGACATAATAAAGCAACAAAAATGAAAAGACAAACAGCACAGAGCTCATTCTGAGAATATTTTAACCACTTTTAAACCTGAAAAATGGATTATAAGCAAGTGGAAAAAAAGATGCCCATGAACTCGAACACACTCCCACAGTTGGTCAGATGCTTTGGGATTGAGGCCTTGTGTGTGTGTGTGTGCGTGTGTGTGTGTGTCCAGAAGGCCCACAGACAGCTGGGACCATCATGTTCAATGACTAAAATAGCGTCAAATCTCAACATGTTCAACACCTGGGGCTGTGTGAGTGTCTGTGTGTGTTTTGGGGGTAGAGAAATAACACAGTGAGCATGACATGTCGAGTTCACTTTATTACAGTAGCAACGGTTCTTGGCAATTTGCTTCGGTGACCTTTAAAAACCAACAAAAAAAAATGTCTGACATTAAAACCTGACTGTATGGAATTAGATTCAAAAAGTCTTGTGTGTGCTCCTCCTGCCCTGAACTCAGCTTTTTATGTTCTTGGTTATTTTATTTTTCACCGCACGCTTTCCAAAACGGCTGATGGATGTCTCGGCTCAGGCAGGCGCGTCATGGTGAACGAGTTAATAGCCTCCTCGGTGCATCAGCGGCGGTGCATTATGGTTTGCTTCCTTTGCCTCAACCGCAGAAACTACTCAACAGCGTGTTAAGAAAACCTCAGCAGTGGCTGATTGTGTACTTCATCAGGAGCAAAGAGACAGAGCTCTCCAGAAACACAGCCATTAATGAGTCACCATGGCTGCTGTCACTCTCTTTAGGCTTAACAAGAGGCAACATGTGATGAAAAATTTATATTTTTGTACAAAAATAGCTTTAATGTGCTTATGTAGCAGAAGAGCTTCACGTTGCACAGAAGAAAAAAAATCTGCTCGCGGTATTTCTGGTGGACTGATGGAAATAAAAATAGCTATTGTAGAAGAGAGAAATGATGTTATAGTAGTAAGAGAAATGTGTTTAAAGCTTGCTCATTGTTCTGTAACCTAATTCATTCATTCATTCTGCCTCGAGCACACCATTTTTGACACGTAGTCCTGTGAGGTTAAAGTTCGGTGGTGTGACACATGCTACGCCTGCCGTGCACCCCAACCACCTCTTCCTGTTAATAAATCTAGCACTCAATTCCTTCAAAAATAGGAATGCAATAGTAGTAATAGATTCAGTGTAATGGTTTTCAATGAGAGGGAAGCGTGGTGTATTTTTGTGCTTCTCATCTGTCGATGAACTCCCCCAGCTGAAAAAACTCAGTCATTTGTGTGTGTTTTTTTTTTACAATGTCAAATCAGTTTAATTGAGATGCCCGATAGTTGACAGCAGATTGTCCAGCTGCGCCTGATTTATACTAAAATAAGCTTTGAAGCGACTATTAACCAAGGGAAGCTCCTGCAGCCGGGGCACGGCCCACTGTCTCTTTCTGATGGTGTCATGTACCCACACTGATCTCCATTTGTCTTCGCCCAACATCTATGAGAGCAGCCTCACATCCTCATCAGAAGCAGAGCTCCCTGTCTGTCCATTTTTTAGATAAGTGATGAATGTTTCCATGTATAGAAATGTGTATACTGTATTTTGCACCAAGGCAAATGATTCAGTGGTTGTATCTAAGCTCCTCTTTTTTAAAATTGGGTTCAGCTGCAACAAAAAAAGTGTGAGAAGTGGGAGGTGCCTTATGTTGTGCAACATGCATAAGGTATTGTGTCTGATTGGGGCCTAAGGATCCAACTTTTACTAGGTTGAACACTGGGTGGAAACAGTTAGACATCCAACACTAATGTCGAGGGGTAAGACTCATAGTTCATGTACCAAATATTCTAGTTGGGCTTGATGTCAGGATTCTGTATGGGGTAAATCACTAAGACTAAGCACACTATAGTCTGAAATGACATTTAAAGCTAAATGATGATATAATGCCGAAGGCCAGATTACACAAAGTGATGTAAAAATAAAATAATAAAAATAAACTATCAGTATATTTTTCTTACTTTAGTTCAGGGGTCCGTCAAGGACATCAACAATCACTCCCTGCTGTGTACTCTGTGTACAATGTGCTATTCAAACATGTTAAGTATTATATCTTCATTGTTAAGGGATTATATTTTGAAAACCTGTTTCTTCCCTGCCTGTCTAAACCCAGTCTCAACAAGCTACACGTAACTTTAGCTCTGAGTTTACTGCAAATGTATTTTCTTCATGCTGTCAACAGTGCCGGATGAATACAGCGCTGTCTTCTGGATGCACACCAAACAAAAGTTCATGCCCTTTAGCGAGTGTTTTCTCACTATATCCAAAAGCATGTACTTTCAGAGTTTATGCCTGCAGCACCAGATAATTAAACACAGATGCTGTCATGTCGAAATATTACATTTTAAAAACGAATTCAGTTTTTGAAATGCTGTTTCAGCCTGATGACCATAAGTGCATTGCCGTCCACCTGTTTGTATTCAGATTTTACAGATTTTTCTTTTTCATAGTTTGCATGTTTGGACAGAAGAAAAAGTGGAAAAGAGAAGAGTGGAAAACATTTTTTTACAATTGCTTTTTTCCCTTTCTGATTCAAGAGTTAGATTTAAGAACAGAGGATGTCGAAACAGATACATGGGGTCGTACTTTTTATAAAACATATGATTCAAAGGACCACATTTGATGGAAACTACTACTGAAAAACTACTGTTGAGTTCAAGTTCTGAGGATTTAAAATGTGATTTTCCCAATAGGCACTTTTTTAAAGTATATTTGTATTTGACAGTATTAGTATAGAGATAAGCAGAAAGCATGGGAATAGCATGTGCTGTAACCATTGAGCTACCACGGCGCTCCAAAATGAGCATATTTAATTGTGGCACCACTTCACATTGTACTCTTAATATTTGCCTAGTAAAACGATAATGCATGGCTTGTATTATTTCCATTGTGGTATTACTGCATTAACATCTGGGAAATGGTTGGTCTGTGTGATTTTCGAGATGCTATTCTGTCTGCGTGTGGTGCACCAACACACTCTGGATGGCTGGTCATGGGTGTGCAGGATGGGCCAACATTTCCTCCCACAGGAAGTCAACACTCAGAAAGCCCCAAACCACAGTGAAGCAGCAGAAAGCAATAACATTTGTTCTAACATTTTTGATCACTCCTGCTACTGTGCAGAAATGGGTCACGGCTGCCAGAGACGCATCAAACATCTTGTAGTCGTCTGAGTCAGTGGAATCTCTGATGGGCCTTTTTCACGGCGCTGTCAACACCGCTCTCCAATTTCAAAGCTGACAATGTTTAGTGCTGAGGAACTAAAAAGTTTTTAGCCTTTCCACTTTTCTGTTCATTTGTGATGACTGATTGCGTCTCGCTTTTTGCTTGGAGTCACTGTTTCTTTTTCATTGTTGCTCCTGTTAAGCTCAAACAAAATGTTTCAGACTGAATACCTCTCCATTGTCCTTCCATCACTTGCTGTGTAAAGTGATCAATCATCTGTAATCAGCACAACAACTTTGGCACGGCATGTGATCTTAACTACTGATCCTGGGATACAGTACATAACCAATTGTCTACAGAAAACACATCAAAGAGGGAAGGAAGCAGCCTTGAGCTGCTCCTGTGCTCAATAACCAAGTGTTTCTGAGCTTCCCTGGCCGCCTATTTTCTTCTCCATAAGAAGCCTAAAACCCAATTACGCAAAGTCTGGCTCTGATTCAAATTCAGAGTTTCTAGGTGTGTGATTGATTTGACACTGAGCTGCAGTCCTAAAAAAAGAAAAATCACTAGCAGGATCTTGATTTGGCCATGACCAACCCAGCCAATACCATCTGACTCAGGGAGTGTGTGAAACTAGCTGGTAGGGTGTCAGGGTGTTTTTCAGAAAGGTGGTGTATTTCCTTGAGAGAAAAGAGTGTGGGGAACAGAGTATCCCATGGTGATGCATCTTCCGAGGAAAAATAGGACCAAAAGGCAGTTTAGGAAATGAAATTTGCGTATAATATCCATATAGACCAATTTACAGTTAGTAAACGTTGTGGTGTTTTTTGGTGGGCGGAGCATAGCTGGAGGCAAAAGAAGCTCCTGAACTCATCACTAACACAGGATAAGTTTTGTTGGTTCTTATTTTAATAATGTCCAAATGAAATACAATTTTATATGAATGGATACAGTTACTCTAGGACCCAGACTGTTATGTGAAAACATGTTCAGACTTCAGATGCCTGTGATTACATCACCTACTGAAGATGTCATCTTACTGTGTTGTTGGACGCCACAGTCTTAATACTGCTAGTAACAAAATGAAGACATCTGTGGTTACACATCATCAGGTATCAGGTAAGATTAGATATTGACTCTGTAGTAGGTGGATATGTGTATATCTGTAGATATGTGGCATGTAGCCTATTAGTGGTTGAATTCCTGGTTCCTTTCTAGGCTACATGCACTGAAGTATGCAATTATTATTATTATTATTATTATTATTATTATTATTATTATTATTA
>OMLM01009791.1:0-47211 GCA_900302695.1 Helostoma temminkii | reverse complement strand
CACAAAAAAAAGAAAAAAAACACTTAAATAGGAAACATATTTGTTTTTTTGTCATTAAGCAAATGTTTCAGTTCTACTGCACAATCGTAATGAAATGATATGAGAATGAGAATAACATGCCATCTGGGACAACTTTCTCCATGTATTTGCTATAAAAGTTATTATTTATACATTTTTTTTGAAGTTTTAGATTTTGGCATTTTTTGCCTTATTGAATCGAGCTAGTAGTAAGGCAGACAGGAAACAGAGGAGGGAGGAGTGTGACATGATGGGATGCTGTCACCGTTCAGTTACCAAGGCAAATAATTTTCAGCAATTTATTCTGTTGATACTTTTATATTTTTCTATCCATACATCCTGTGAAAACACCTCTGAACCTCTAGAAAGAAACTGAAATCAACTGATACTGCAAACAGGTTTTGTCTGATATTCAGTTTTACTTTTGTACTACTTCATTTGTCTGTGCCACAGAGCTCCAATCAGGAACTATTAAAAACACATCAGTGAGTCATACCGTGGCACTGGTCGACATTTTACTTCATTATTATGAATACACACACACACACACACACACACACACACACTCTGTACTTTAAATTGACACCATCCTGCTACCACTGAATGTGGATTAATCTGATGATGAGATTGCGTTTTTTTTTTCTCCAGCTTGAGTTCATAAAAGCCAGTGTCCAGCTATAAAATAATTTTTCATCATCAATTACTTTCAAGTGAACTCAACTTAAAAAGTGTTAAAATTCAGTTCACCTCAGAACCAACGGTCTCCTGAAAATTACATTCCTATGTGACTAAACTGCAACCACAGTTTTTGTAGTGAATGTAATCATGTAATAATTATGTTGTTATATACTCACTTATATGAAACGCTACCTTTACTAACACAGAGCAAATCACAAGCATGGATGCAGGATGTGCACTGTGCAGGAGTGTCAGGTTGGCTTTAGGAGAAAACAGCACTTGCTTACGGTCTTCGTTTAACTTTTACAGACCTTTATCTCTATTAACCAATAGTACCAACCATAAAAATATGTAATAAAGTCGTAACTCAGGTTGTTGTACCACAGGAACGTCTATTGTTGTGGAAAACTGGATGCTCCAGATAGGATACTTTGGAAAAAGTAAGGAGCGAATGTGTTATTCAGAGAGAAGGAGGGTTTAAAACATTTAAAACGCTACTAGTAAGTGAAACTAAATTACACCACCAAATAGCAAAGATGTTACACAAGATGTTTTTTAATATGCCACAGTTACAGTCACAAAGTTATAAATATTTTCAGACACATCCACTATGTTGCACTGATTTTTTTCAGGGATGTTGAAGGACAATGGGATAATGATCTGACATAAAATTCATAACAGCAACTTCCACGTTATCAATAATTCCTCTGTCGTACAACCGTCCTCCATGTATGACCTGGATCTGGCCTCTCTAATTCAAAACAGTTTATTAAGAAATGAGTTTACACAAAAGTTGAAAGCTAAAAAATCAAACTGAAATAGATGCAAGTGCAAATTACTTCCTTAGCAGTTCAATAAATTTGTCAAATTTAATCAAGATAAGCTTTGTTAATGTAACAACACAACACAGTGCACTTATATTTCACTTATGTATTTATATATATCGCACATATTTAGAATTAAATTTCACAGTATAGCAAAGGCAGCAGTTTTATACCTGTGTCTAGACTGTTGTGTTTATTTCTGGTTATGAACACACTCATGATGAGGTCTGGCAAGATGAGAAATAAAAAAAAAACAAACAGATTTATCTGGTACTTTGCAAAAGCTTCCAACATGATTCAGCCAATCAGAGCTGAGCGCCACAACCAAGCACTATATCAGAGAGAGTTAATGGCACGAGGAAGATGAAGGACAGAGCACTACAAGGCATGAAGAGGAGAGGACATTACATTAAGTGGAAGGGAGGAGGAGAAGGAGCTGGAGAAAGTAGAAAATGGTGAAGATGGAAGAAGGAATCAGAAAAAGGAGGAGGAGACAGAGCGTGAGATGTTCTGCTGCCTCCACCAGCAGATGCTGAGGAGTCCAACAGCACACACAGCAAAACTCACCCAGTCCACTGCCAGATAAATTGCTGCACACACACACACACACACACACACACATACTTGAAACTAAATAAATAGCTTTATACTCAGGAACAGCCAAAGTGGGTCAGACATCAAAGTAGCCACTCGAAAAGCTGCTAGAGCTGTCGACACACACAAACACACACACTTGCTTACTCCAAATTGCTACTTGAACTGTCTACACACACTCACACACACACAAATTGCCACACACTCTCTCTCTCTCCTCTTTTCTCTTCTCCTCACACACACATACAACCTCTTGCGTCTTGTAAATTGCAGCAAGCGGTGCCGTGGCTGACCAAATAACAGCAATCAGGAAGTCTGAGTGCTGAGGGACAAATGCTGGCGGCCACTTTAGATAGATACACACACACTCCGTCACACACCTTCAGCAAGGACAGGTCGAGTACAGTAGAATACAGAGGTACAGTATCTACTCTTAAGTGTTTTTTTATATTGACCTTGACTCAAATGACCATAATGTAAAAGCAAAAGCAACGTTTTCGTCTCTTTTCGCTCGCTCTTGACATTTTGAGGCGCACTGAACGTATGGTTCAGCCTGGCTGCTCTCATCAACCTCGTTTCCAGCAGCAGCAGCAGCAGCAGGCAGCTGTTTTCTTCAAACAAGCTCAGATAAATCCACTGCACACCACCTGCCCAGCACCAAACAGCAAACAGACGCAGGTAGCTGTTGAAGCAAGTGGAGCTTTTAGCAGCTAAAGAGACTATTATTTTTTATCATGACTTGGTGGAGGCCAAACCAGAACGAAAAGGAGGGAGATGTGCCTGCTGAATGTATAAGCAGACAGTCGGCTCCTGCTACTGTATGTCCCCACCATAATAAATTATTCATTCACTGCACCAAAACAAATTCTTTAAACATACAGTGAGTAAAGTCTGTGTCTTATTCTGATTAAAAGTCATTTTAATGCAGCACATTGTGCCCTGGGCTGCAACTAATGTTTTTTTTCATTATTAAATTTTTTTTGTCTTAATTTGTGAAAAATATCTATCACAGTTTTCTAAAACTTGTCCAAAAATGTATCCAGGTCACATAAGACGTACTTCACAATTAAGAAACTGGAATTGAGGGTATGCACGCACGTCACTGGTAACCTGGCTGGCTTCAGTAGGGAAAAGTGTGAAAACGGAAGTAAAACTGATGATTAACTGCTTAAATTAAAGGCTGCTGGACCCGACAGTGACCCTCACAACTTAAGAGCTAGAGGCTCATGGATATTTACTGTTTTTCTCATTGCAGAGTGACAGACACTGCTCCTTAACACAGCACAAACTAAATTAAAGGAAAAATTGTGTAAAGTGACTTATTTAAACATTTATCCAGCATTTTGTGTTGGTTTCAGTTTCAGTCTGATTTTGGGACTGCATTTTAAAAAGAGGGGACAAAACACATGGCCATGAATTGTGTTTACTGACCTTTATGTACCTGATTGTGACGCTGACGAAATACACAAAACAAAGCTCCTCTCCTTAGATTTCTGCACCCTGTAACAAGATATATTTGTTGTTGTTGCATCTACTTGTACAGTGAATCAAACAACAGCTCTTCCCCAATTTAGACGTGACATGAAGTCACAGATGTATTTTGGGGACTTACAGCCAAAGAGAAGTACTTTAGAAGGACTCTATTTTTTGACGCAGTGCAAGCCAGTGCAGACACCTGGGAATTGGTGTGATGTGTTCAGTTTCCTTTGCTGGGACTGTTGTAGTGGCTGAGACATTTTTTAGGTAAGTAGTGTCTGGTCAGTGCTCCCAATTTGTTGTTATTTAC
This sequence comes from Helostoma temminkii, assembly GCA_900302695.1. Lineage (NCBI taxonomy): Eukaryota > Metazoa > Chordata > Actinopteri > Anabantiformes > Helostomatidae > Helostoma > Helostoma temminkii. The sequence goes on along the minus strand of OMLM01009791.1, from coordinate 43,311 downwards.
TGGATGTTTAGTGCAGGAATATTTCTGTTGTTGCTTTTGGTCGTGAAAAAGAGGTAAGTGAGGAAATTAGGCAAAATTAATGTGCTTTACTTACTAAGTTACTTTAATTTAAAAACGCTTCAAAATTCTTACACTGCATAAATATAAAATCATAGCTTCTTTCTGATTAAATGTGCAACCCTAACCTGAATCATAAACACAAACATCTTTTAGCCTCTGTAGGAACTCCATACTCCTTTTTGCACATTTAAGAAGTTGTGTTTTTATTGAAGTCAAACTCTCTGTCTACATTTCTGAATTTAGCTCTTGCAAGCGCGAGCATCCCATAACACACACAGGGAGTGATTTATTGTAGCAGACAGCCAGTGTTTTCATTGTCAAGAGGTTGGTAATGGGAGCCAATTGAAGAGTGAAAGAAACATTGTGTTGCTTTGAGTGTAGGAACTATAGCGAGGAACGCTGTGGGAATGTGCTGTTCTTTTCTGTCACTCCAAAGCCCAGCACACCTCCACAGGATCTGGACTCAGTCTTACCTCCCATACAACTGGCTGACAGCCGCGCGCTCTCTCCGTTAATTGTGATTTGCATAATCAAGGTTATTCATTTAATTTTCTCCTTTAATCAGATTTTCAGTGGAATGATGTCATCCGCATGGGTGTACTGGTAAAGTACAATTTACCACAGTTGAATGTTATATTTGCAAGTGTTTGCACCTGCAAAGATTAGTTTAAACTTCTTTTCTGAAAGCAATAATTATGAACTGTCCACAATCAGTACAACTTCCAATCTCTGATTAGGTTTTTTGGCACTTTTTTTTAGGATTTTTTATTTATTTATGCTAAAGGACTGGTTTGTGCGATTATGGTTTCCTCTTCTGTTAGCTGTGTGGTGTCAGAATTGCCCCCATACTTCAAACAGTGTGCTCGCTTCTTATCAAAAACTGCTTCATTTTCCCTCACCCTCACCACCCAGGAAATCACCTGAGCCATAAGCCGAGTCTCCCACAGTTCACCCTACGGGCAAAGAAGTCGCACTCAGGCGTGAACACACTGTATGACAACTCAATGAATAAAATTGCGGCAGTAATGATTCGGGTGAGGTGGCTGCTCTGCTCGACTAGTTGTGAAGTTTTATTACTGTGTGTAGCAGATTTAGCAAAACAGGTAAATATGGAGAATTGTTTAAAGCTGCAACATTTCAAGCTGGAAAGTTCAGAAAGCTCTCATGCTTTAATATTCAGTCCCTGCCTTTAGTATGTACATGTAGTTAACTTTGGCACTAGACACATTTGTAGATTTGACATTTATAAGCCTGAAATCTTCATGCTCCTCAGTACAGATGCAACATTGTTGGGCAGTAACGTGTTACAGTAATATTATTTGTTTTTTTCAGTAATGAGTAAAATAAGGCATCACAATTTCTCAAATGGTAAGTTACTAATCCAAGTATCTATCCTGAATGCAATTTGATCTTTATCCTGAGCGATGCGTGCACACGAGAAAGTGTACATTTTAGTATTAGCCGTAACGCTAATGCTAAACCTAAGATGGATGAAGGAGAATAGGATAAAAAAGCTTTTTAGATCAACAGTTACACTTTGGAGAACAAGACTGAGACAGAGTCAGAGAGAGAATTGTGACTTCATGAAGCTGTTGTGGATATAAATACAATGGAAGTAATGTTTTACTATTGTAATATTACAAGTAAAGTAATATATTACACTTCATCCTGAGTAATAAGTAAAGTAACTATTACATTTTTAAGGAGGAATAAGTACTTTTTCTGAGTAACTTGCCCAACACTGGTGATCAATAGATAAAAGATGATACATTGATGATAAATACTGAAATCAGATATTTAACTTATAATATGGCCACTGAAGAGTGAGCAATGACCAGAGATAACATACACTATATTGCCATAGGTTTTGGAACACCCCATCAAAATTATTGAATTCAGTGCATAAAGCAAGGTCCATAAAGACACGGATGATCGAGTTTGGTGTGGAGATTCTTGACTAACCTGGAGTCCTCACCTCCACTCAATAGATCACCGTTTGGATGAATTATAGTAGAGACTGCGAACCAGACATTCTCACCAAACATCAGTGCCTGACCTCACAAATGCATTTCTAGAGGAATGGTCAAAATTTCCCATAACCACACTCCTAAACATAAACATAACAAAGCCTTCCCAGAAGTGTTGAAGCTGTTATAACTGCAAAGGGTGGGCCAACTCCATACTAAACCATATGGATTAAGAGTGTGATGTCATTAAAGTTCATGTGCATGTAAGGGCAGACGTACAAAAACGTTTTGCAATATAGTGTATATGCTTATTTAATCACCATTTCATCATGTTTTAAATAAACACGTGCAATATATCATCATTGTATGAACTAGGAAGCACAGCAGATACAAATCATAAAACACAAAGAGGCACCTTTAATGCCAAGGGCTGTGTCATCCATCTATATGAACAGCGCACGTGAAACAAACACTTATCCTTTAGTCTCTACGACCTGTTCTTTTTTTAACAGAGTGTGTTAGAATCTAACAACCTTTTGCTGTGACGCCGAACACACAGCTTCATTGTCACCTCTGTGACACACCCTCAGTCGAAACCAAACATTACAGGCTTGCAGTATTAGCATTTGCAGCACAGCTGTTGTATTGTTGTCTCATACATTAGACTGAATGGGTATTCGTGTTATTGTGTCTACCCCCCTGCAGCAGTGCTCCCCTGCTGTTCTGTGCTATTGAGGCAGTAATTGCACAATCTCACTTTGCTTTACACTGTGTGCACAACCTTATATCACCTCAGCATTTGCTCACTGTGCCATTTTACAGCCTGAGGAATTATGCATAATGTTCTGTAACTCTTACAACGTTCTTGAGAAGTTTCTGCAACTTTATGCTTTCATCAGCAGGATTCAAAACTGGACACACTGTCCAGTATTGCAGTATGCAGTACTTACTGTATATACAGGTTGCTGGCACACAGTGGATCCCTGCTTTAGTATGCCCTGCTAAAATAATAACTCAGCAAATACATAATTTTTCTAAATTATTTATGTACATTCTATTTTAAGTTAACCATCAATTATATCATACTGTATGGCTCCCTTTCCCCCTCTCCCTACAGATCTTTAATACTGTTCTAGTTTTCTCAACTCAGTTTTACAAAGAATTCAGTCTCTAGCCAACAAATTTTCTCCAAACAAATCCAGCGACTCCTCTCTCTGCTCCGTTTCCCCTCCTCCGACTCCTCCTTTCCTATTCTGTTTTCTCTATCGTCGCCTTCTGTTCACTCCAAACTGCTTGAACCTTGACCGGCATCGCCCTAGTGCAGTCATGATGACAATTTTAGCAAGTTTGCTAATTGTTGCTGAAAATATTTTTCATTTTCCTTGCTGCTGTTTTGCTATCTCTCTGCTTGGTGTGCTGCAGCCCCTACATGGCTTTGACCCAGACTGCTTTCTTTGTACTAATGTTCTCACACTGATGTTGCACTTCAGGGATGAGAAAAGGCTCTAGTCTGTGCTGACAGAAATCAATGGCTAATGAGCCATGAATTTTTTTTTTAATTCCTTTTTGGTGTTTTTAATCTTCTTGTGCAAGAAAGCTGTTTACAGGCATTTTTGTTGTTACTGCAGTTTAGCAGAGACTGGTGTGATGTCAAGATTGTTCAGAATTCAACCTCATGTTCAGACAAAATGCACATAGCTTTTAGTAGAGTCTCGGAAAATGACAGTTTGCTTGCGAATGTGTTTAAGATGCTTTTACGCCAACAGACTTTAATCCTTTTAAATTGAAGTCTAGTTTGTTTTCCTTCTTGGTGCAGTTAGCTTCTGTTGCCTGGTGTCAATACAGAATCGCTGAGTCACGAGGAGGTGAATCTGTCAGAACTGGTTGAGACTGGTGGACTCAAAGACTCAAAGACTCAAGAACTCAAAGCAGCATGTGTAGGGGTCAGGACACAAGTACGTACTGGAACGTCAACAACACTAAGATGGAGTATGGAGACAATATGGGAAGAGGCTGGTCACAAGATAATTGACGAGCAGTCAAGAAAGTCTTGCTTTCCTCCAGTCTTCAGAACTGTAATTAAAGTCCCACAAGCAGTCTGATGAAAACATAAAATCAACAGGTGAATGAACCAAGTCCACAATCCTTAGTCAAAATCCACATGTCCAAATCCATTGTTGATCCACTAAGACAGTATCACAATACAGGTTAACCAGAACAGAGCAACTCAGTTTTAGGGTAAACAGGTTCTTCTTCTTCAGGTAAACAGATCCAATATCACAGGTTAGCAGATAGCAGAACAGGTCAGGGTTCCGGTCTGATAACAGGTTTCAGGATAAATAGAAACACTCCAGAATAATTACAAAAACAAATACAAGATCCACAGGCCAAACACAGGTACGGGTCGGGATTAATCAGGTTCAGTGTCGCTTACAGAGCCAAGGAGGTCAGAGCAGGGTTTCATGTCCAGATCAGATCAGGTTCATAAAGACGGATCAGAACAGAGAAGCGTGGAATGTCACAAACAGGATGAGCTGAACAGACAATCTGGCAGAGAAGTAAGGGCTGCAGACATGCTCATATGTGGGTGAAGGACCAAGTGTTAGAGATCAGACTGATTAGACTGTGAGATGAACCATATTTGAATCTGGTTCAGGCCACTGCTAATGACACTTACATTGACACTTCAGTGTCACATCAGTGTAGGTTAACCTACATCATGAAATTGTTTCTTTAATATCAGAGGAGCATGCACAGGATCTTATTCCTGTATTTACAGACACCTGACAAATAAGCAGAGAGGTAATTCTCACATGGTTTGAAGTGACCCATATTTTGGTTTGCTTGGATTTTCTCTGTGTGAAAAGAAACCAAACCGAGGTGAAAGCGTTACAAGTTTACATCCTCATTAAGTGATTTAGACCAGAGCAAACACATTAAGTAGTGAAAAGATGCTTTGATGATGTTGAAGTTTACATACAACATAAAAAAGAGTAGATGATTAACTAACAAAACTGCTTGTCATGGATAAGAGAATATATGTAACTAAATCAGACAACAACACTGAATCTTCTTCAGCTTTAGATAACAATTTCCTGCATTGCAAAGACCATTTTTGTCAAAAATGTTATTCATTCAGTGTCAAGTTATTTCCAGTGCCGTATCAGCAATGTTTGATATCATGAAGAAGACTTAAGTGCTAGGGATGTAACGATTTTTGAGCCACTTTTTCTGTTTTTGTTTCTGTTTTTATGCCTCCAACCTGGCAACATCCATCCTTGGAAGTGTTATATTTCCATGTTGGCTCTCTGTATGTCTGTCCCATTTTTGTGAAAGCTGTATCTCAAAACACAGACGTAAGGATGAACTGATTAGATGGTGGCTGTCAAAGGTCAGGCTACTGTGACCTAATATCCTACTTTATTTTCCATAAGTCATGGTGACCTTTAAAGAATATGTATATCACAACAAAAAAAGCATAAAAGACACTTATGTAGAGATTTTTTCTTAACACGTGTAGCATGTGTAGCATGAATTTCTGATAACCAACTCTCCAAATCAACGCACAGTGAGCAAGTTTGTAATGAAATGCTAATGACTGCACAGTTGAAAGCAGGTCCTAGCCTAAGAGGGTATGCACAATGACCTTTCTTTACATTCAGGTTGGAAGTTGTTGGTTGCACAGTTTAAAATAAAATAAATAAAAGCACCAATTCCAACTAGTTTTCCTATCTAAACATACAACCTATCAAAATGCTTCTATTTTAACTCACCATTTTAAACAAATATGCAACAGTCATTCAGGGAGGAATCGATCAAAGAACAGGCAGGGGTGCAAACTCCTCCAGTGACAGTTGCCTCAACAGAGTACAATGCTGCCACATTTGTTGGAGTAAAGCACACAACTCGCTTTTTCTGACAACAAAAACAAAGACCAGAAAAGATCATGTCCCGCTGATATTTTGCTGCAAAATGAAACCGTAAAGCAACAAGTTCGCTCTGAAAGTTTGTCTAACTAGTCAGGAAAATGAAAAAAGGAGAATAATAAAAGTCGAGCTGAGCAACGCTGACACGTTTCTATTCACAGTGGTATGAACGTCACTTAAAAGTAAAACCTAACATTTCACAGGTTAATACAGATTAGTACAGTGTTATGTGAGTGAGATCTAATTTGTTTTCTTATCACACTTCCAGTATCTCCCCTCGGTCAGCTGCTCTGTAACGGACAGAAAATGATAAGTTTGCAAAGCCGGGGAATGAAGACTAAGCTGGCTTATAGCAGGAGTCATCCGGTCTTTGCATGTGCTTGAATTTGCCGAGTGAATCTCGAAGAATGGAATACAATCTCACAGAATGGCAGCACATCAGATTTCTGCCTCACATGCACCAAACCAGTGCTCTTTCCATGGCAACAGTATCAGTGGCTGTTTGGCAGCCGCCTGCGGTACACAAACCAAATGACAAATCCACCACGTCGATTCCATCACACTTCTACAGAGATGCCTTTCATTCCTGGGTGGATGTTTTCTGGAAGATATGTCTACTGAGGATCAAGATATTTGCATGCAACTAAAAGCAGAATGCTGTGAAACCGCAGAAGAGTGTGGGTTTGATTTCAACTCTGACAGGAAGGACTAAAATCATCTCTGTTCTTCCATCACAACAGCCACTAAAGATGCATAGTCACATCTTTTTACAAAAGAAAAGTACAATTATAATTGTGTAAGAATATTCTAAATCCTGCATTAAACTTTTCCTTTGGAAATGGATTTATAGTAATACTTGTGAGTTTAATGCAGCAGCAATAATATATATTGTATTAATAACATGAAAACATGAAATTATCACCTGAGTCTGCAGGTACCCTCAGGTTAAGAGTTTGCTTTGTAGTTTATGTAAGTTTTTGTAAGTTTCAGTTTAACAGGCCTCATTCACAAAGAGCTGCTAAAAAGAAATTTCTAAAACTCAACTTATGCAGATTCTGACATTTTGACATCAAACATCAGCACTGAAATGTAAATAAATGGTTATTGCATTTGTGATGCTCTTTTACTTGTATAATATTACAGGATTGAAACTATATTATAATATAATGATAATAATAATGATGATCATATTATCAATACCAATTTTAAAACATTTACATTTTTATTTATTTTTTTCAGATTTAAGATAAGAGTTTTTAATTTTTTTTTATGTCATCAGTTGTGTAAGTGTGTTATTTTATATCCACCATATCCACAGTTTACTAAATATACTAAATAAGCAGCTTTGTCTCTGCTTCAGAACTATGATGAGTCTGGTGATCCACTGTCTTTTACGTCCCCTTTTAAATTTTGTGTGAGATCCCTGTGTGTGCACACAACCCTGCAGATCCACGATGCTGAATAGGAACAACTAGAATGAACAACAAAAACAGCAGTTTCAAAACATGTATGTTTTTCTAAGCTTTTCTTAAGAAGAAACCTAAGAAAGAAGATAGCGGTGAATTAAGCCCATTACTTTACTGTCCAGGCCCTATTGTTTGCACACTTCCAATGGCAAATATGTTTTAAAGAAAACTGAAAAATGCTGATGTTATTAATTAGTGTCTTCCCCAAATTTCAGATATGATGATATCTAACTTATTGGTGAATTAATCACTTATTTTCCACTTATATATACAGTATTTTGCAGTGCATGCATTGTTGTAGTGACTACAGTATAATTAAACAGTTTTCTGGAAGGCTGCACAATTTGGTAAAAAATATTAAAAAATTTTTAGTGAAAATATTGCAATTTGTAATGTAAATTACGCAAGATATTTTACAGACCATTCAATAAGCGGATTAAGATTATTAGAAAATTATCTAAATCATTAATCACCATTGTAGCTGAAACATAATGTTAAGGGTAAGGAATGGAATAATATGGAATGCATAGAGACCCAGTGAATCAATTTTAGCAGTAATTTTACACTATAACATTGCAACATGGATATCTTTAGGTTCTGGCGTGTCAAGGTGTCTGTGACAAAAAAAAGAACAGGTGAGGGCAACACGTCGAGCTCTGGGAACATGAGATACAAAAGAAATCAGATCTAAGATGGACATTGTGGCATGTCAATGTCCAGAGACTGTCCAGTTTTGCCCGTTCACACATGCAGGACACAATAATTCAATTCAGTTATATTCTACTCAGATTATTTATTGTAACAGAAAGACAAGATGGAACAGAAATCATCTCAAGGCACTTTACACTGTACAGATAAGATCTTTCAGAAGAAGTCCAGGTACCAGTGCATGTCTAAAAAGGCTTCAGAGTATCTGATTTGTTCAGAATGACTATTATCTGCTCTGTTTACTATAAAAATAGGTATATAGATTATGAAAATAACCATGAATTGTTATCCTAAATATTAAAATGAGGCAAATCCAGACATTTTCTGTAATTTAAGCGCTTCACCGAAAAGCTAATTCATCACATTGTCAAAAAAAACTCTAAACAGATATTGTTGCAGTGCAGTGTCAACTCGCCTGAAATCGACCACTCTCTCTAACTCTAACTTACTGTAAGTCTCCAGCCTCTGCTGCCTGACAATCACAGCAGAGGCTCATTAGCAGAGGAGCTGCTGATGTGAAACGACACTCAGACCGGCCTGTTGACTGGTAGGTGGGAAAGAAGCACTGAGAAGTGAATCGTTAAAACTACAGCTGATGGACTTTAAACTGAACAGAAGGGCAACGTCACAGATGTTTTTCACTCATTGTTCACCACGTAATTATACTTTATAAACCTGCATGAGAGGACAGGATATTGGCTCTTTAATTAAACAATAAAACATGCCGTACATGTGCCTTCAACAAAATTAAATCTCTGGGTAAAAGGGTTTAAAATGCCTTAGTCAAATTTAAATGTGCCTATAAAAATCATCCTCATCCTCCTAGTAATTTGAAGGAAAAGCAGAAAAACCAACAGCAGAGTAATATTAATATTAATATTCCCAATAAAATGTAAAAATGTACATGTGTCACATTTACTGCGGCGCATTTTAAATAAATTACATTAACGTTCGGATTCAGTTCTGAATAAAATGAGGTGAACATCTTGAAAGATAAAGTTATAGGATGGTACATTTAACTAATTTACTATTGGATCTTTATAAAATAGACATTATAATCCTAGGAGCATTAATTGACAGGCAAATTTAAACAACAATATTATATTATGGTAAAATTATCTAATCAATTATCTCCACCCTGTAGTAACCATAAGTGATAGTGAACACCACCTTGTTTTACATCCTGATGCACAGAAAACAAACCGTATGATATCATGTGGACTGTAGAATAAATACTAAATGTGCTTTTTAAAGTCCAACTGAGAACAGGAGCAACCAAAAGAAATAGTAATGAGAAAAGAAAAAAAAATCAAGCCAGCACACACACTCTCCATATTATTCAACTGCATAACAGCACTCAGTGTGTTATTGTTTCTCAAGACAAAGGAATCGCTTTTCTAATCTGCATTTAAGGACAAAAACCACTTGCAATTTTCTAGTCAACAGTGTTTTTTCCAAAACAACACACAGTAAATAAAATGCCACAAAGTAGTGTGCATGAGCCAGTAATGATTTATTCCAAGAGTTTAGTAGATAGAGTTAGCCCAAAAAACAAAAAAACAAATAGTGCAATAAGTGCATCTAGTGCATATCCCCTATTTTAGCATTAATGCATAAATTGTATTAGCCGTTAATACATGGATATCACTAATTTGGAACAAAAACAAGTCCTGCTTCCAGAAAAGTTTTTTCCAAAATGCAATCAAAAACTACACTCTGTGATTTGTTAATTCACTTGATCCTTTATTGACCTATCAAAAGTACAAAGAGAAGATAAGGGAGCTTAATTTAGCAGCGAAGCCTACAACACACTCAAAAGAAGTTGCAGCAGAGACACGTTTACCGTTGTGTTACATCACCTTCCCGTTTAATTACACTTTCAATCGTTTGGGAAAATGTTGAGCTGCAGTTCTGCAAGTGGAATATTTGCCCGTTTTTGAGGGATACGAGAGGCAAAGATAACTGGTTGGAGTAAGAAGTTAGCTTAAGCATCATAACACAACTAGTGGGGCTACTTCACCAAAAAAAACTGTCCACTGTCTTTTCATTTCATTTCATGTCCATCCAGTAACAGCTTGAGTCTGAATGTATGAGAACAATTCTCTCAGGAAAATCAGCCCCTTATGTACACACACTGAGGCGGAACCGTTGTCCCAATTTCACTCCATCTCCTGGCAGCCTAAAGGAGGATAAGAATGACCCCCCCCATGCTGGTATCATACTTTTCGTGCAGGATGGCAGGGCAGCAAATTGGTGCAATGATCCCAACTTGAATGAGCAATGCAATCCGCTAATAACTAAGGGATTAGCATCCGGTAAGTTGGCAGGATAATAAAGATATATCTGAATAAAGCTAAACATTGATAAGGTTTTATTTAAAAAATGTATCTGTAAAGTTGAATTAAATTAAAAGTGTATTGTATGGATAATTCCAAACTGCTAAAGTTTGTGGATAATTAATGTTTCTATTTAACACCTGTGACCTCCACGTTTGTGTTCGCTTCATAAAAAATCCCTTGTGGCAAGAAATAATTTTCAGTCTTTTCCACTGGGACTGTTTAATTCTTCTAAAAACAGCAGCCCGTGAATGCACAACAGTCCTCCAAGCAGTTGATTCATAGCAAAGGCTAAATTAAAATTAAGAAAACGTAATTAAGGTCTTTCCTTTCCCGGGATCATCTTTTTTGTTTTTGGCGATGCTGATGGCAATGCGATTTTCTGCACTAAGTCTTTGCAACCGCAGATATTCGTCTCATTTTGGAGCCAAATGCTGCCATGGCAACTGTAAGGGTTCAAATCCCACCTCTTCCTCCAATCTCCTCCCTTCCTTCTCGATCCAATCTTCTTTCCCAGTGAAACCATTAAATTATCAATCCGCAACCCCCTCAGGGCTCATATCTCCGCCTCATCTCACGCTCACTCTCTCTCGCTCTCCCTCTCTCTCTGTCAATATTTACACAGTTCCTCATAGACTCTCTCAGGTAATAGTGTCTTATTCCCAAAGCTCTACACGACGCAAGCATACACACACACACACACACACACACACACACACACACACACAGCCAGTGTAAAATGGCCATTCCATCTAAATGAGAGCTATTCAACTGCCCCTGCTGACTGCTACAGCTGCCTGTCTCCGCATGTGAGCGTGCAGCTTCAATCTTCCCTCCTGTATATGTGCTTGTCCAAGTGGATGCATGTGTATTCTCCCTCATATGTGTATGTTTGTGTGCACTCAGGTGTGTCCCTCTGTGAGCCTGATCCGTCGCTGTGCCTTCAGGTAATCTCATGGTTGAGAAGAGAGAGAAAGATCAAAAAGTAAAAGTATTCTGTGAAAGAGAAAAACAGACAGAGACATCCCTGCTGTAATAACTGAAAAGATCTAAAACGAATATGAATGAATATGTATGCTTATAGATGTATGCATGTGCAGATGGCCTACTGATACAGTCTCTGTTATATTCAACACTCTTCCTGCATTTGCTTCTTTCTCTCCCAACTTTCTTTTAGCTGAGTTTTACTGAATGTTGGTGATCTACTGTACCAGTTGTTTCCCTCCTCTGGATGTAAAAATAAGAGTTACCTTCTTTTCCTGGAGTTCTGCACCAACGCACTGACACAGATGCCAAAATGTCCCATTCTTAAACTATAATTTGTATTGACTAAAAAACTTGTTATTGCTAATATGCTACATGACTACGTCACAGGGTTAGCTGGAGGCAAACATGTTCAGTTCAGACTACATCATGTAGTGAAAATATCATCTTGTTTAATTAAGTGAAATACAGTGCTGTGAAAAGTATTCGCCACTTTCCTGTTTTTCTTTTTTTTTTGTGCATGGTTTTACACTTAAATGAATCAGATCATAAAAGTTTAATATTACACAAAGATAAACTGAGTAAAGTAGAATTTAAATGATGATTTCAATTATTAAGGGGAAAAAGCATCTAAACCTGTTGGGATCTATGTAAAAAAAGTAATTGCCACCCCCTTGCTAAACCATGAATGAATGATTAACCACAATTTTTGGAAAGCTGAGTTCAATTTCACTTGCCACACCCAAGCCTTATTACTCGCAGACCTGATGAATCAAGAAAAGTGAAGCACACTAAAAGATCTCAAAAAGTAACACATCATCGCTGGGACTCCAGGGAACCACGGTGAGAGCCATTATCCACACATGGAGAAAACGTGGAACAGTGATGAACATTCCCAGGAGTGGCTGGCCTACCAAAATTACTCCAAGAGCACAACTGATCCAGGAGGTCATAAAAGAACCCACAACAACATCTAAAGAACTTCAGGCCTCACTTGTCTCAGTTAAGGTCAGTGTTCATGATTCAACAATAAGAAACAGACTGGACAACAATGGCCTCCATGGGAGAGTTCCATCGTAAAAGCCACTGCTGACAAAAAAGAACACAAAGGTTCGTCTCACATTTGCCAAAAACCATCTTGAATACCCCGAAGACTTTTGGGCCAATATTCTGTGGACTGATGAGACAAAAGCTGAACTTTTTTGCAAAGCATGTGTCCTGTTACATCTGGTGTAAAACACAGCATTCAATGAAAAGTACATCATATCAACAGTCAGTCATGGTAGTGTGATGGTCTGGGGCTGCTTTGCAGCTTCAGGACCTGGACGACTTGTCATAACTGTCATAACTGACAGAACGATGAATTGATTGTTACAGGCATCTGATCTCTGGCCACAGTAAATCATTAGTGAGAGAACTAAGAACCACTTGGGGGCTGGACTGTTGTGACCAGTGGCATCAACTAAAGCTTTCTATAAGTAAAAAAGTAATAAGTATATCGTTCATTAGATTTGTTTAGCTGCAGTGTGTTTGATAAAATGCAGTTATTGCTAATTAGATAGGTAATGGCTAAAGCTAACAAAGGCTAACATTAACATCAGATATTTAGAATAAAAACATACCTCATAAAATCACTGTATATAGTTGCATATATCACAACGAGCAGCCAAATTTGTTGGATGAGTATGTTTGGATGCAAGTTCAGGCTCGCAAAGTCAGAAACGACACAAAATTTAGCTAACAGTTAGCCTTCCAGTTCATCCCAAAAGTGGTGGATGGGGTTGAGGTCAGGACTTTGTACAGGTAAGGTAGAGTTTTCCATACCACAATAAAAAACAACTGTATTTCAAACAACGTGCTAAAACACAAAGAGAAATGTAATGTGTAAATACTCCCAGTGGGGACAAACACACAGCCTTTGTTGAAATGCAGACTTACACATACAGCAGAGATTCACCCACATCAGTCACGCATGCAGCAGAGATGAGCTTGTGAAAATGATATCTCAAGATGTTAAATATTTAACTCCTCGATAGTTTCACAGCTGGTGCCAGCAGATAGCAAAATCAAACATGCAAGATGGTGTGGGCTCTCTCACAATCACACGGGCTGAGATTCATCTAGATATACTTTTTACTTGAAAAGAATGTTTACATCCAGAGTATTGGCAAAACATAGTGAGATATAAAAAAGGAGGTTTGCTCAGCAGCTGCTTTTCCCTCTTTCTCAACCTCAAACCTTTTTATTAACATCATTTTAAAATCACAGTTGCCTAATCAGATGATTATACAGGCCAGTACCAAACAAGAACAGACAGGTTGACGGGCAACAAGTCAACCGTATTGAACATCAGCACGTTAGTGTCTATATTAAAACATGGCAGGTGACAATTATCGTACTAGTAGCTAAACCTGAGACGGCTGTCAAAAGCGGCAGGATGGAGGTAAATTTTAGACCTCAGGGAACATGACAAAACTCTCCTGCCAGGTGGGTGATGAGCTGTGTGATGGTCTGGCTGAGAGAGGTCAGAGTTAATTACATAAGGAATTCTGTTTGATGTGGTGTTGTGACACAGCTGAAGGTTTTTTGGGCGGCAGGTAGCTGAGAGTCTGCAGCAGCGTGACCGGGCAAATCTGCATTAATTAAATGAGCTGCTGTCCTGCTGCCGCCTGCACTGCCAGCAACAAAACAGCTGATGAGCAGAACCTGATCACGGATCAATGCCCAGGCTTCTCTGAGGAGAAGCAGGAAGAGGACTGAGACTCAGGACTAAGCTGTGACTGACTTAATTCCTGCTACAAGACTGATCAGCTTGACAGTCCTGCAATGACAAGAAAGAGAGAGTCAAGGCCAAGACCAAATACCCACTGCTCCCTTGGATTAAAGAGCAGCTCCGCTATGTCTTGTAAAGGGGAAGTCTTTGCTGCACTGACATCTGTAGGATGGACAGTATAAGTCTGCCCACGCTAGAGTCACAGTAATAATGTGCATTCTGTCCCACTGTGTAGCACTGAACTGTAGCAACACTGTGAAAGAAAAACAGAATGGGATATCCCTACTAAATACAGCATGTGTAAGAAAAATGTAAAGGTATTTTGGGGTATGAGTTCACAGAAGAAAAAAAAAATTCTGCGACCCTTATGTTTTTGTCCGTTTATGGCTCACTGTCTTATTAAAAGTCACACTCACAGATGTTGGGACTTTTTCTCCACAAGAACAACAGATGGTTTATTCAGGCTACTGAGGGTATGCAGATTGTATTTTTCATTTTCGGAGTTATAAGCAGCTCACAAACTTAAGTGCCTTATTGAAATACATAATTACATAAACTTCATATATATGACATGAGTGGTATTCACTCAGTGAGTCAGCAAATGACTGAAAAATGAAGCATAGTTTTGTAGACTTTTTGCATCTTTTTGTAAATGCACCTTGCCCGTTCAAGAATCTAAAAGTTTGATTATGACAGAACATTATTACAGAACTCGATTTCTAGGTAAAACTGAACCAATAAGAGTTTTCTGATGCATTAATTCCATTTTATTTAATGGGAAAATTGGTTTAATATTTAACGTTTCCAACTTTTAGCACACAGGGGGATGCTTTTGGTGAATATATACAGTATATACACAGTATATACACAACATTAAAAAGACATTGTGGTTCATGCTAATGGGCCAGAATATGATCAATTTAATCTAAGGCCAGTGCACTGAAACTTGCTGCGTTTGCAGTGTCCATGCTGGCCCCTGTCCAACACAACATTAAAACCACCATGTCCTAAAATGCATCACCTCTCAGGTTCCTGGCACTTAAAATATTGACTTGTGAACCTATGCTCTATAAAGTCTGTTAAGAGATTACTTCTTGAAATGCTTCTAATAAAGTGATGAGGTACTATATTCGTGTGTGCAAAAATGTATCACAGAGTTTATTTTAGGATGTGTCTACACCAGAAGCATATCATAAGGAGCCTTGCAGGAACCATTTGTAAGATTTGCATTTAATCATATTGAACATTGGAAGTGTCTTATTCACTGAGAGGAGCCTACAGGAGTGTGTACTGTAGAAGAGAATACAGTTTTATCTGTTTGATCATGAAAATTTTTAAAAAACACGTGCAGCAATGGTTACGTATCGTAACCCCGGCTCTTTTAGCTAGCTAGATTCTTTCTTTAAGACTTTCACTTTTAATTTTGCTATTTTCTGTCCAAATACTTTGGTTTGGTGCTTTCTGTGTAGGGTTTTGTGCATATAAAAAACCCCCAAAATATATACTAGAAGTGTAAGAAAATGCTTTGCTGATATATGCGTTAATATATGTGACTTGCACATATACATTTTTGGTGTAGACATTTAGAAGCTGGGGGTTTCTTCTGTTAAGGGGAGTTTTTCCTCACTATTTTTGCTTAGTGCTTGTTCAGGGGGGGATTTGTGGGTGTATTCTGAAATTCTGGAAGGTCCTAAACCTTCCATTGTGAAGTGCCTTGAGACTTTTGTTGTGAACTGTTGCTATAAAAATAAACTGAATTTATTCACCCTTCCAAATTAGGTAAAATAAGTGGATAAATTCCAACAGTGCATCATTTTAAGTACAAAATTCCTCCTTTATGTTCCTGTGTTTCTATGGCAGTTTGTTTTTCTTTCACCTTATCCCGTAGTTGGAGTCACCACAGCGGAGCATGGTCCGCACATCGATTTACACAGGTTTTATGCTGGATGCCCTTCCTGACACAACCCTCCCAATTCTGCCCCAGGCTTGGGACGGCACTCAGAGTACACTGGCATGTGCAACCTCAAAAACTAGGGGTTTAATGTTCTTTTTAAATTTTAAGTTAAAAAAAATATATTTTTGGACATATTTAATAAAATCTAAATTAGTAAAACCTTCTGAAGCACCCGGAAAGAAAGAATTTAACTGAAGTGGGGCCACATCAAACAGACTGGATATATCCAGTCTGTTAAAAACAACAACGGCAACTTAAACCTTTATGTGGATAGTTCTGATAAACCATAGCATAATGGCTTGCCGGCTTATTTTGTAATGTACTGGAAACCATTAGTGACCACGGCAGCCCATAATTGAAGTTAACCACAACTAAAAGATGATGCGGATCCATTAGACTGGAGTCCAGAACCCACTACAAACCATTACGCAATAGCTGTAATGGGTTTTTAATTGTCTGTTTGTTTCTGTAGCCATGGCAATAACAAAGGTTTATATAACTTCTCATATTTTCTTTTTCAGGTAAGTACACCAAAATGTTAATTACAGCACTACACGAGAACTTGTGGAACACGGTGAGCATTACAGATTGACATTTAACACTCTAAGAAATGCAGAGGTTGACTTTCCATTTAATTTGCTACTGAGACGATGCTGAAAATAAGTCTACTGTGCATTCACCCGCTCGCCTACGTGTCAAAATGAAGCTATATGAAACAGACAGACAGGATGCTGTGCTTAATGACGTTTTCATGCCTTTTGAGAATTAGATCATTTCCCTGATTTCTTTTTTTTTTTATCTGTATGTGATCCTGAAAGTGAATTGCATTAGATTATAATCATTGTCCACCATTTCTGTCCACCACACAGTCTTTGTCTGTGCTAAAATACTGTATATTAAAATGTATCTAGAGCTAATATGAGCAGTATGAGTCTGACAGAATCAGATCACATGGATAACTTCCAGATGTAGTCACTTTAGCATATAATTGTGTCTTTGTGTTTCTATAGTAGTTAAAATGCTGCAACTTTTGAATTTAATGTATTAATGTATATTAACTATCCATCATCCACACGCACCAGTAATTTCAGCTCCACAGTAGCAGTATGTGTCATTGAAAAAGTAGGCGCATACTTTCCAAACAAACTGAGTGTTTCAGCCCCACAGTCCACTGATTTTATTTAAATATTTTTTGATGAACAATGAATGAAAATGAGAAACCATAGGGTGTCTACTGCAGGTGCAGGGTTTCTACAGGATATTGTTTAGTGGAAGCGTAAAGATCTTGATTTAGTAATTAGAGGTCTAAACTAAACTACACCTAACATTTGTTTTTGTTATTTTTTCATATCAACTCAGTAAACACTTGCTTTATAAAACATATAAAGAGAGGTTAAAACTGACAATTTAATGCCCAAATCAGTGTTTTCATATTTTTGTTTTGTCCTGTACATAATCTAAAATAGAAAAGTGCTTATTTACTGCAGAAAACTACAAATCCATCCTGGAAAAACTCACATTTAATATTTTGTGTAAAAAACACTCTCATCACACTTTGAGAGAATTTCTTTAAATTCAGTATAAACATCAACATGGGCTTAACGATGAGCTAGAGTTGAGCTGAGCTGAGTGGGATTAGATTGTAGTCACCAAAAATACTGGTGGTCCTGGTCCTTTTTCAGTGTGTTAGATACATTAAATTTAACATTTACTAGGTAGTAAATTTTAAATAGGACTCTGCAAATACAGAACATTAAAAACATTCCTATTAATGCATACAGCGAACTTTCATTTATCGCATGACACACATAACATCTAAATCTCCATTTAAAACTGTAAAGTTTAAGATTAAGGTGTTCACATTATTTT
Source organism: Helostoma temminkii (assembly GCA_900302695.1). Taxonomy (NCBI): domain Eukaryota; kingdom Metazoa; phylum Chordata; class Actinopteri; order Anabantiformes; family Helostomatidae; genus Helostoma; species Helostoma temminkii. Next base: position 25,268 of record OMLM01009791.1, on the reverse strand, counting down.
GTCTAGGGCCTTTATGTTGTAATCTAAAATTAAACAAATAAAACAAGCCTTCCCGCTGGACTCATCTTCATTAGTATACTGCTAAAAGCAATAATGTTGTTAATATTGTCATGTTAATGAATAACTGTCCTCATTACCATCTTTTAGCTGACTTCAGCAGACGCAGTTCAACTGATCATTACCAATAAACTGAGGCAGATATATTAGTCTTGCAGAATTAAAGTCAGTTTAAAAATCCCCACTGGGGACTACTTTTGCCTCTAATTTATTGCCCTCTTTATTCTAATCAATATCTGTATAGGCACTGTATGTGGATGTTATGCTTGCTGTTTTGCAGCATGTGATAGTCAGTGGAAGTTTGTTTGTTTGTTGCATTTGTTGTTTTCATGCAGTTTTTCCTGGTCATCTGGGATTTTAATTCCAATGACAACTTTACATTAGCATATAACCGAAAATGATTTGGCGTCTGGAAGAGTTAAGGAAAAAAAGAAGGAAAATTTGAAAAATGCGGAAAATAATGGTAGAAATAATGTGGACATTGACTCCCTCTTTGAGGCAATGTTGGTGCGTTGTAGGTAAAAAGTGCGAAGCCCCGTCGATGGTTAATCTCAGTTTCACTTCTTGAAAGCGCAGTATTTCAGACTTAAGCCCCATTCAGTCTGGATTTATTCCTCTAGGGGAGGTTTAACAATCCCCTGGGCTCCAGTCACATATATAATCCCTTCTAGAGCATGCATGTGGGTACTTCTTCACTCCCACCCTGCAAATAATTACGGCTGCAATTACCTATTGTTTGTCCCTGAACTCACTGTTCCTCCTGTAATTTAAATCCCTTTCTGAGCGACGTCCTTGTCTTTTAAAGTGGATCTTTTAGTTTTTATTTTATTTATTTTATTAAGAAAAGAGGTGCTTGTCCTTTTTTTATATCAGCTTAGTGTGAAACCTGACTTTGGTGTGGAAAAAAGCAAAAAATGTTTCTGGGAACTTATCAGAGAAATACATGAAAATAAATGAAAACTTATAGATCTATTTGGGATCTGGCAACAGAGAAACAAAGTCATAAGCTCATGTAAAGGGCTTAATTAATTTAAAATTTATTAATTAATTGACATAAATAAATAAAGTTTATCAGAGCTGAGACTAGACTGCTGATATCTTGCACTCTGCAGGCACCTTTAGCCACCTAACAAGCTTCTTCAGGTCAGGTGAGACCCAGCTGGATGAATCTTGGTCCCTGAGCCAACTTTCCTCAGGCCGAAGAAGCTACTTGGATATGGAGTGAAAGGTTTCAGCCTATGAAGACAGAAGTCCAACGGGCAGCTCAGGCGAGATGAGGTTGTGTTTTCCTCAAAACAGCAAAACCGACGCATGCAACAGAATCCACCAGTAATGGAGACAATACAAGCAATTAATCAAACACCTGCTGAACAAGCAGAAATCACTCTACTTACAAACAACTCACCCGGACCCTTCTTGACCTGCTGATAAAAGAGTATAATTGGGAATGTTGCACAATGACTGGCACTACAGAAAACAGGAAAATGCATTAAAAGAAGCAAGTGCACTATTATCTTACTTGGTGTGTGTCTACATACACCGGAAAGTCATATAAATGTGCAAAAATGACTAGAAAGTGGATTTTGCACAACACTGGCACTTTAACAGTTAAGTCTACTAATTCCATTTATATGAGAATTTATTCCTGTGAAGTTAAACCTGAGACCATCAGTGAGATGATGATGCTACAGACAATTTAACACAAGACACTTACATAAAAAAAAAAAAAAAACATTAAATGGAGGGGGCTGGTACTTCTGAAAAACTAGAGAACCACTTTGTTACAATACATGTAGTACTGAAATTCAATAACAATAACAATTTTTTATTTAATTTGAATTGTGCATGTGCCATGTCTGTCGACATGGAAGGTTCGTCTAGTTGTACACACACGTTCTGTCATTTTGCTTAGAGTCGGTTCTGGTTCAGTCTTTCAGTCGGGCTGAGTCAGATGACCAACAGGTGAAGTTTGTGTAGTTTTTGTCACTTGGAGTCAGAGGTGACGACATGACTCATTAATTTATTACAGCAATTTCCAAACTTTTGTAGAGGAATGTCTGTTTCACCCTCACATAAAAAGCATTAGCTTCCCACACACACACACACACACACACACACACACACACACACACACACACACACACACACACTGTACAGTACACACCAACATGCACACACAGCTAACCCCTACCTCTCATATACACACACACACACACACACACCTCATTCTCTATTCCAGTAGCTTGCCGTCTGGAACTTATCGATGGCCGATCAATACTTCCTGATCGATTGACCCCATCGCCATGGCAACCACCATTTAGCCCACTATCTTGGGCCGTTCATTATAAAAGCCATTAAGCCCTGTGTGTGTATGTGTGAGTTATTGCGACCATTAGAGAAGAAAGAGGCGCCTGCTCTCTGCAAGCTTACAGAATCGCAACACAGAAATCAGCAGCAGCTACGTCCTCCTTAACTCACCAATGATTTCATGTTTTATTGTTCACATAAATACTGAATACTGAAATTCAGTATTTTCAGTCAACTTCTTATTGCAGGCAACAAGAACAGATTTTTATTTCACCAAGCTGAACCGGCTATTTCAAAGAGTTTTTCTTGTGTTTTGCTTCTGCAAAAGAAAAGGATGAGTGTTATTTTTTCATTTACTAATGAGATGATCACTAAAAGCGCCAGGATAAGCAGTCAGACCTACCTGACAGATGTTCTGCCTGATGATAGGTCAGTTGCAAAGACGTGAGAGAGTACCTTGGTTTTGAATTTTCCTCTAGCTTGGTTGTTACTTTTACTTGTTACTTTCAAATTCAAAAGCGCATTAAATCAACACCATCAATGTCTTCCTGTAAAGACTGAAAATAATATTACATCTCTACCTCCTCTCTTCTGCAGCTGAATTTTTACCTCACCTTTGAGTGTGGCCGCTTAAATCTGGCATAAAAACTCTTTATTTCTTATATATGACTCATTGTATGAACCACTTCTTCATCCAATGCAACCCAGCACTTCTAATGACATAGATGTTAATGTTTAATTATTATATGTAATGTCTTATCATTATTACCAACAATTTGAAATACCAAACACTATAGGTTGTGTTTGGTATATATATAGGTGCTTTCCCTGAACACCTCACCAAAGCTGACACAGCATTACCTTCTTTTTGTTACAGATTAATCTTGAGCATTTTAGTCTTACATGACAGCTTGACAGCTTGACAGCAGAGGGGCAGGCAGCAAACATAAGGAGAGAGTGTGACACGCAATAAGGTCCTCAGTTGGACTTAAACCAGACGAGACCAACTACGTGCAGTCCTAAAGACGTTGTGAAGTTGTGTTAGTTGCACGTTTTTGTGTTTTTGACTATTAAAACTCTACTTCATTCAGTCCCCCCAGGAATTTGTAATGTCACATGTAAATCGAACCAACCCCTGTGAATTCATTCCTTCCAGTTTTTTCCAATCACATCAACTTTTCTACAAATCCAGCCTACGCTCTATACTGTCCATGAACACCTCACCAGAGCTGGTGCTGACCTTTTTATTCATTAAGAGTAAAGCCTGCGCACAAAAACAATTGATAGGTCCACTCAGGTGGTACACAGTGTTAACCTACAGCAGCTTAAACAGTACAGATTCCTGCCTAGTAAAGGCAGCCGGCCTGTAAGATGAACAAAACAGCACTGATGTGTTTGTGAGAGTTGTGTCATAACAATACACAGTGCACCTGTACAATGTTAGCAGAGGGATTATAGAAAATGATCTCCACCCTGGACAAGAGATAATAGCTGTTAGTATCTCTAAATTACATATTCACATTCCAAGTAGACCAAGTATCCATTTGTTTATTTACCACAATTGCAAATTGCAGGACTGTTCACAATAATCACAAACAGATATAAGAGGAGAAATTAAAAACAACTATAAAAAGCACTTCCTGAAGAAAATGCACTGTGAATGCTGTAATACAGAATGTTTTCCTCAAGAAAAGTTAAAACAGATTTGCTCAAATGATTTTACGAGAGTTGCTGAAATTTGCTGGAACATCCAAAACATAGCTTAAATCAGCTGAACACTGAACTGTTACAACTGAAGTGAAAGACAAGTAGAAATCGTTTTAAAGATATGAATGAAGAGGAAGCTTAAGCAGTAGAATTTCAAATTGGAAAAAGTTTAATAAAACAGAGAGCTGCATATTCTGAAACAGGACGAAATCCCTACATTTTAAATATATAATTATTGTGTAAAGCCTGAGAGAAAAAAGAGGAAATTTTTATTAAGAAGAAAAATTCTTAATATTTAATTTAGCTATTCAAACAACTATTTAATAAGTCCACGCTTTTATTTTGAATGAATTTGGCAGAAGTGGGAGTTGATAATTACCACATTCAAACATTTACTAACTGATAATAATATACAGGCCATGAGCAGAATTATAACTATTTAATTTAGCTGTTTGAGATAGTATTTCAAAATTTCATGCTTTCATGCTCAAATATTAAGTCAGTCTCAGTAACTTCTCATAATTACCAAGTCGTAATCAGGATTCTTACTGTTCAATTAGGCTATTTAAGCAACTTTTATTTAGAAGGGATATGACAGACGTATGAGTGTATCCCACTGAATTCAAACATTTGCTAACCAATCGTAATGTACAAGCCATTAGTAGAATTTGTAGTATTTAATTTAACTGTTTAAGATAATATTTCGAATATCCTGTCATTTTATTTTGAAAGGACAATTATCATACCCCTGATTCTACCCCCAAAATATGTTTTTATGCTAGACAAGTTTCTGTAAAATCAGAAAGTGGTATGACACAATCAGCCTGAGTTGTTTGAGTCTGTTACGTGCAGTGGTGTATGTGGCGCAGTCTGACGGCAGCAGGGACAAAGGGCCTGTGTTAGTGCACCTTTATACTCTGCAGGTGGAGCAGTCTGTTGCTGAAGATGCTACTCAGAGCACTCAGGGTGTCCTGTGGGAGGTCTCTCCTCTATACAGCTACATCCATGAAAGCGAATCACAGAAAACTGTCGAAAAATTTTAATCAAGCTTGAAACAGTGTGATGCAGTTTGCACAGGTTTGCTGAAAGTGAAATTGCAGGTATGAAACGCTTGAATCTGCTTTTTAGTTGATCTATATATGTGAAAGACACTGATGTAGCCGAGCTCTATCTAATGTCACCAGCTTTACAAACAGGACTGGGATACATCATGTCAGAGAAATTACGGAAACAAAATGGGATTTCAGTGTGGTAATCAGACCAAGAATGAAAGTGAAGGGGCTGCGAGGATGTTAACAAAATATCTACTACAAAAGATAGATTTATTTATAATATGTATGTATTCATTAATTATTATTATTATTTTTATTGTTATTTATTTATTTTTTATTTTATTTAAAGACATCTGTATTCTTTGAAAAATCATTGCAGGCAGAGCTTAAGTTCAACCTCTAACATGACTGTAAAGAGACGTCTTTGTTTCAACTGTTCCAAAACAAAATGTTCTATTTCTGTTATATTAACATCTGCTATCAAAGAACATTAACTATTAATTAATTATATTTAAACAAATACATCCACTGCAAAGACAGTCTGCCTTTTAATCTCATGACCACCGAGTTGTTTTACCAAAGAACAAAGAGCCAGAACCATCAAACTGACTAGAATATGTTGTAGCAAGTTTTACAGTAACGCACGAGACAGAAATAAAGATTGTGCACATGCTGATACACATCAATCTCCGTTGTTATGAAAGTGATTCACTCATTTTACTGTCATATATGCGCGTTGGAAGTTTAACCTACAGTTTCCGGCCTGAAAAAGTGGAAACCTGTTAACATAATCAATATGACACTGACATTTTCGCTAAAGCTTGAGTGTGCAGAGCTAATTGGCCTGTTAAACCGTTTTCAAACTCTGCTCCTTGTTACCAATCAATGGGTATCAAACCATGGAGATGTCACACTGTTCAAATTACAAAACCAAAGAGTGAAGTATAGATAGAAAGATTCTCTCCTTCCACACTTTACTTCTTCGCCTCATCATTGTTGCCCTCTTTGCTCCATGTGTCTATTTGTGCCAGCCTGACGTGTTCTTGCTGCCCTGCTAGCAGACGGGCCTGCAGATGTCACTGTCAGTTGTTTGCTCCGTCTGTCAAGCCCGGGTTCAGAACAAGATGGAGCAGATTGCCATTAAAGATGCTCTGAATAGTCACAGTCCCCAGAGGATGACTCCTAATGATTTGGTGACCCCCCCCCCCAACCTTCTGGCCATCAGGTCAAAATTTCCACTGGTAAACAAGGAATGTCAAACTCCAAGAGATTGGCAGCTGTCCACCAACCCCTGAACACCCTAACACTAGCTACCAAGCTACACTGGCTTGCATTTTACCAGTAGCTGAATAAAATACAGTTTTATTTGAATGTGTACAATCGCTGACTCTCTGGGACCAGAAGGGTTACGCTTGCAAAAGTTAACATTTAACCATGCGGACAAGATTTCCTGATTGTTACACAATCACTTGATGATACTATATCTACTAAAGATGTCATTCTGCTGTTTTGGTGCTTCTGCTGGGCCTTGGGGTCAAAGTAATAATAACTTTAATTGCATGCCAACTGCGACTATGAGTCAAAAAAAACAAAGGCAACTGTGGTTAAACAATAACAGAAGAACCGACTGATCAGCCTTGAGGCAATCGCCAAAAATGTTGGTGTTTGTGTCCACACTCTGTATCACGTAAGATTAAATATTATCTATTGTAGGTATGGATAAGTGTCTAAAAGAACCAATGTTAGACAGTTAGGAGTAGTGTTATTCCTGCTAAGTACATTAGCAAACTTATTTCTCCATTCTTGTGGAATTCTGAAACGCCAAAGCCCGTATATGGCTCAATTCAAAGTACACATCTAGCCCACTACAGACGAAAGACCCGGATATGTACTTGCTCTGCTCATTTTATCGAGGATGCTCTGGGAGTAGACTTGCGACTTCGGGAGCCAAATATCCCATCATGCATGAATTTGAAGTTTCTAGGAGTGGAATTAATACTTGTTTTTTCAAATATGCAGTGAATAGATCAAAATAAACGCTAATTTGTAAATAAATAACGGGACTTTTTTTTTTTGGCTAATAGTGGACTTTGTTGTCATCTCATGAAAATTAGCTACTGAATAATATATAGCCCATATATATACTTTGACATAGTAAATACATGAAAATGACAACAAACTTTATCATATATGACATATAAACACTAGAGCAAAGCAGAGCTGAGCTTGTCATGAGTATGTCAGTATGCTGCTGCCTTCTCCCATCTTTAAGAATCTGTACTCAGAGTACCTTAGGTCTGTACTTCCAAGTACGGGAGTTAGTACTTCACATACTCTGAATTGAGAAACGCTTAATGTTAGTTAATGGGCTTAGAAAGTTACCAGAGAATTCACTTAACATCGTTCCTCTTAGCTGTCCAATTTCAGATTGTCAGATGGCCACAGCAAACTTTTAGACAGACGTCCACCTACGAACCCAGATGATATTTAACTTTACCTGATACAGCGTGTGTGGTACAAGCACAAGCATTTCTGACAATCGCCTCGGTCCAATCTTTTTGTTTAACCAGTTGTCTTAACTTTTTTTTACTGGCAGTAGCAGCTGGTATGACATAAGACTTCAAGTTAGAGCCATTACTCCTTCAATTCTGGCACCCAGCAACACAGCAAGATGATATTTTTGGTAGGTAATGGCTGAAGTGAATGTGTTTGCCCACGGTTTTCCTCTATTTTGCCTCCAGTTAACACTGTGACATAATCATATCTTTGGCTGTAAAGAGATCTATATTCTATAGCGTGAGTATAATAATAGTTAATAGGCATAATAATACTGATCCCATCTGATTTGTAATGAATTCTGTTGTATTGTAGCTACTGCAGACAGACAAACCGATCAGCCTCAACATTAAAACCACTGACAGTTGAAGTGAATAACATCTCATGACAATGGCACCTGTCAAGGGTGGGATACATTAGGCAGCAAGTGTTCCCAGTATGCAGTGATCAGTATCTACCAGTGGTTCAAAGACAAGCGGTGAAGCAGAGGTAAGGTCATGGGAACCCAAGGCTCAGTTATTTGGGACTTAAATTATGTGCCAGTGGTGTTAGGCAGGTGGTACTGACACTGTGGCTAATCTGTGTATAGAAAGTAAGCGTGGCATTCAAAAGTCACAACATGCACGTCAAAAGGTGGTCATCTAAACCAGAAGCATATCTTTTCTACAAGAGCAACATCGATAAGCCGTGTTACTTTGCTTATTTGCAACAAGAATTAAGCTTTTTGACCAAACAGAAGTGTTGGGTGTCATTTGGTCAGCGTCGCAGATTGATTCAGAGGGGAGACAGGAAAGTTAGATTGGCCCTTGTCTCTGATAAAGACTATCGGATACAAGACACAGTGTGTTTATGAAACCCCTGACATGTGGAAAGAACAGTGTGTGAGTGAGAGAGAGAGAGAGAGAGAGAGAGAGAGAGAGATGGCATTTAATCTCACCAGCAGATAAGGCCAACTGGATCCTGGCAGAGGACAGAGAGTATGTGTATGTGTGTGCGTCACAGTGGGAGCTTGTCATGCCCAGTTGTCTATGTCCGGCAGATTTCTACTCCCGTCGGGACACACTCATACGCACACTTAAACACACACACACTCACAGGGCTCTTCTTGCTGACACTGCTTTTTAATATTTCACTACATGCAGGGTTGGCCATATGCTGCCCTGTCATACACCTACACACAGAAATATGCACATGTACACAAGCTGCACATTTCTGCATTAGTGTTTCTGTGAAGACGTCATTGAAAACTTCTCCCAATATTCAGTCCCAAACCAAATCTTAACTTTAACTAGAATCTGAACATGTTCCTGTTTATAATGAGAACTGCAATTTTGCCATCACTGTCAGGACTCTTGGCAGACCCACAAACACACATATATAATCACACACAGACACAGTCCTCTAACACCAACACTTTGATATCGTCGGCTCTGCAGAAATACCTTTTTGTCGCATTTTTTTGGTTTGGTTCTTGTACACTATCTCTGCCCAATTATGAGTGAACCAGAGCTTGTAAACAATGTAGAAAATGACTCACAAACAGCTCCTCTACTGGAAAAAAAATATCGGGTAACCTGTCATCTCATTTTGAGATTTTGGCAGAAGGGAGGAGGAAAGTTGTCTTCACTTCTCACCATAATTCGCTGGTTAGGAAATCGCTGAATATGAGCATCAATTCAGACTCGAGTGTTAGGCTCTTGAAGTTGCTGTGTGTCAGATGCCAACATCAATATACTTACAGTCAGTTCTCAACTGCCCAATGAAACCTGACATATTTCAGAGTTAGTGTCTGTGTCTGCACTGAGCCAAATGTGATGTTTCTCTTAATTCCACACTGAGTTGACATTTTGAACACTAAAAAAAGTCAAAAGCTTCAGAGTAGTGCTGGGTGTGATTTCCTGTATGGTATGAATTTGTCATATACTGCCATAGTGTCACATAGCTGAATCAATAGCTGTAAAAATCTTACTCACACTTGATATCACAGCAAATAATAATTATCAACTTATTCTATTTAATGAGGTAAAACACCCTGGACACATAAACAGACATTTATGTTGTATGTTTACAAAACCACACCACCAAACATCATGCTGCATAAGCTTTCTTTTTAGCTAGTTAAATAGAAAGTAACAATAAAGATGTACTTTGCCCAAAGGGGATCTGCGTTTTAATAAATCCGTAGCAAATAAAATACATATTCCATATTTGTTGAGCCATACTTGATGTGGCAGGTGGTAACATGAGTGGGATTGCATCTTGCATATATGTTTGATGTGCACAAACAAGGCAACAAATCAATGCTGCTTTGTAGGCGCCCTGCTGCATGTGTGACTGCATAGTTAATAGCAAGTATATCCCCAACCTGAGCCACTAACCTGTGTAAAGGCCCAAACATGCATACCGAAGAAAATAATGTGATATAACGTTAAACCACCAAAATCTTAAAAATGCTGTAGTATAAAGTTTTTGACACACCATCTATCACTACTTGAGAGTGAGTGAGCTTCTTTTCTTGTGTGTCACTACACACTGATTGGGCAGACACAGTTCAAAAGCATTAAAGCATTAAAAAAAGATAATGATTGCATGTCCAGGAGCATTTTAAAGGTTTTGCAGTGCAGAATTTATTTCTCTGTAATTTATAATCTGTTTCTGATCTTGAAAAAGATAAAACATATCACCAAACATCTATTACAACATGGTCAAAGAAGTGAGAAAGACACAGAGGCTGGCAGAAGAAAACGACACAAGAACCTGAATTTATCTCTGACATTAGGACAAAATTCCACTCAACCAAACTTTATTTGGCCTCATTAGAAGTGCTAACGCTGGAAAGTTTTAAGCTCTTTTTTTTTCTTGGCTAAGTGAATAATTGATATGAGGTCAAGTCAGTATGAGATTATACTAAGAGATATGATGGGGAATCTGTGATCTTAAAACAGAATACCAAAGCTAGAGTGCAGCAGATATATGTTTGTGTTGTTCGGCAGGTGCGCCTTTCCCTCGCTCTGTATAAAACAACCTAAACAGTAACACCCCGCTGTTCTTTAGGAGGATAACACATTCAGTCTGTCAGTCTGACATGGATAATTTAGTTGACAGTGTCAGAGCAGTGTCAAAGCAGGAAGTTGATGTGTGTTTCTGGTGTAAAATATCCCCTTATGCCCCTGAGCTATTTAGGATGTGGTCATCCTATCGTGCCTCCAGTAGACTTGTGGAATACTTGCAGCATGTGTGACTGGCTCATTGGTCAGAGGGACCCACGACCCAACCAATTCCTTCTCCTCCCAACATGCACCAATAATTAAATGAACATATAGATATTATAATTATACCCAAAGCAATATAAAATCAAGTAGATGCTGTACAGAGCGTACATACTGAAAGTGTTCTGATCAATGTTGGGCAGTAACACTTTACTAGTTTTTCATAGAAAGTAAAGTAAGGCATCACAGTTTCTCAAATGGTCATATTACTATAGTTACTACCCCAAATAATGCTGCGTTACTATCTTACCTGAATGCAGGTAACATTTTTTTCCTGTGCACGTGAGCAGATTCCCCCCTAGCCAAAAAGCTAAATGTGGGATGGATGAGGAAGAGACCCTATGTGAAAAAGTAATTGCCACCACCATGCTAAATCATGAATAAACTGTGATGAACCACGTTTTTTGGAAAGTTTGCTACACTGACGTCTGATTGCTGCCGGACCAGTTGAGAAATCACTTAAATATAAGATGTCTGACAAAGTAAAGCAAGTTCAAAGATTTCAAAAAGCAGCACATCATGCTGCAATCTAAAGAAGATGAGAAACAAATAAAGAGACATGTATCAGTCTGGAAAGGGTTTCAAAGCCATTTTTAAGGCATTGGGACCCCAGCCAACCACGGTGAGAGCCATTATCCACAAATGGAGAAAACTTGCCTACCAAAATTGCTCCAACTTGTGGCCAGAGCACAACAACGACTCAACCAGGAGGTCATAAAAGAACAACATCTGAAGAACTGCAGACCTCATTTGTCTCAGTTAAGGACAGTGTTCATGATTCAACAATAAGAAAGATACTGTGCAAAAATAGCATCCATTGGAGAGTTCCAATGCGGAAGCCACTGCTGACCAAAAAGAACACAAAGGGTTGACTCAAATGTGCCAAAAAACATTTTCATTATCCCCAACACTGCACAAATAAATATTCTGTGGATATTCTATAATATTTTGAGTGAGACAGAACAATTTGGAATGTGTGTGCCCCCGTCTGGCATAAAACTAAGAGAAAAAAAAGAAAGAAACAGAAAACATCATATCAAACAGTCGAACATGGTGGTGCTAGTGTGATGGTTTAGGGCTGCTTTGAAACTTCTGGACCTAGACGACTTGCTATAATTGATATTACAGAGTCTTTGTATGTGTTGTATGTGTTGCTCCTGACTCTGCAAGCTCACAATGGCATCCAACACTTTTGCAGTGCTCAATGTGGCGTGACTACATTTGACATTTTTATTCTTGTCTAAAGTGAAAAATGAATGGTAATGTTAGCTTTTGTTAGCTTTAGTCTTTAGCTAGCTAATTAACGTTAGTATCAACTACATTTAATCTCAATTCTAACAAATGATGCACTGATTTTAATCTTTACAACAGCATTGTAGTTGATCTTGTTAGTCATGATAATCCAAACCCAACTCCCGATGTAAGCAGTCCTTTGGTTTAAACCAACAAAGAGTGGGTGCTGGAGCCTGCTTCCCTGGCCTAGAGCCATTCTGGCTGTCGAAATACAAAGAACTGGCTTTGTGAAAAAGGGGTATAAGTGTGCAACTTAAGTTCAAATTATTGGTTCCCTATCTTTGGTAGACTAAAACATAAAACAAAAAAGCAGATTCTTAAAAATTTTTAGCGTTGTTGCTTGACAAATTGTCCATTGTTAAATGATAATTATGATTAATATCAAGTTATTTTTCTGCCAATCAACTAATTGACTAAATTATTCATTCCTTTAGTTTAAGGATGTATTTGTCATCTGACAGCAGTACTTTGAATTGTTTTCACGTCTGAAGGTGCCTTTATTCAGCTTTAGCATTGTAAAAAAACATAAAACCTGAAATCAAGATATCTTCTTCAGATACTGAAACCCAAAAGGCATCAATGAACCCAAGCAGTGATTTAACTGCTGCCTGTGTCTCTGAGCTCATGCTTCACCTCAAAATTAAAAAAAAGTGAACGAAAAATATATACCAGACTTCGGTGAATCAATATCATCTCAAATTAATCCCAAAACTAAATTACAGTGAGAAGAGAATGGGTAGATCCATCGTACTGGATCATAAATGGTGTCATGATATGTTTGTGTGCTCCCAAACAGAATCAGTCACAAAAAGTTTTAATCTAGTTGTTGCTCTTTAAAATCAAACATCCTTCACATGCCCACACCTTCCATGTATATTTGTTCACCTGCTGGGAACTCCTAACAGGTGAGAACAGCTCTGCAGCATACTTAGTGTCAGCAGAGACAAGGGTGATTTACAAGGTTAGAAATATTTTTTAGATGTGTGTACTTTTACTACCATAAACAGAAAATGCAATGATATTTGATAAATACTGTATGAATCCAAAACACATCTTACAATTTGGCCATCAATGGTTTAAGGTCTTCACATTCTGACACTGCTCTTTAGTTTCTGTGTTTATCATGTTTTACTTTAGTAGTTCCTTAGAACAAAATTTCTATCCATCCATTTGTATTTACTGTAGATGATTCTCCACTTAAGTCAATATATTCAGGACAAACTCTGTCTGCAGGGACAAAAATTTAATTAATTTCTTTCCAGCCTATCCTGCTTTGCTTTTTGTGAAGAACATTAAATTTCATGACCTCTAAGTGAGCACTTACAGACATCCAGTCCAGCTTTAAATCAAGAACCCCCAATTTGAATAATACTTCACATACAGATTGTTTTGATAATTTATCTTTTATTAGATTTCCATGAAATGACCAATAACCACACTTTGAAGTAAAATGTTCAGTAACAAACTGTTTAAATGGGATTTAAAGCAAGTCTATGTCTAAAAACAGAAGGTGGAGAGACACTTGAGCTCAAAAGTACATACTGGATACAGTAGCCTTTTTTAAACTCCACTTTCAAGGTAGGTTTACTGCACCGATACACCACCTCACCATTCTTTGTACAAGGTATCATCCTGGCGTGGGAACTCATTGGGAACATTGGGAATGTTGAGGCCACAGAGGGACGCCAGGTAAAGCCTGGAAAGATTAAACTTGAAAGATTAACCAATTAAAAGAGGTTATCACCAAGGCACTGTCAAACTGTGATTGGTCAGGAGGATGCCAAGGGCAGCCAGTCGCCCTTTGGCTTCCACACCGATGGGATCACACGCGGGGTTAACGTCATCATTAGCCGTTTACAGTGGTAAGATTAAAAAAACATCGTCAAGTGCAGCTATGGAGGTTGGTAAACTAAACTGGCTCTACAGCAACAACTTATTAATGTTATGGCAGGCCAACGCCAACATTAGAACTGCATATGGAGAAGAAAAAGGAGGCATTTAGTCTTTTTACAACGTCTAACGTTTAGCAAAAATAATAATACATATTCACTGACTCTGTTGTTGTGGAGGAACTAAAGGCTAATGGGATTGATTCTACGACATAGTTATTGTCCACCTCGCCACCATGAAAGGCATGAGAATGAGCCTCTTCCAAAGGGTGAGTTAAATCCACAGAACCTTCTCTCTTTTTTACTATAATTGAACTGTCCATATAGTTGTGCGTGGAATAATGTTTGTACCTCGCTTGTCTGGATTTAGCTCCATGTGTTACTCAGCTTAAAGTGTTGTTTTATTGTTGTTGTTTCCACACAGATTTTTCATAGCGGTGTAGGTCTGGGTTATCTTTTAGATCATGTTGTATAATGATAAGGAAGTTTATCTGTTTGTCAAGCATACACAACAATGTTTGCCATGTGTTTATAAACATGTCCTGAAAGAATTTGACTGCTTCTTTTACTCATTATTGAATTTGTACTTTCAGAAGCTGGTTATGCTTATGTGAGCGGGGTGTTGGGTATCTTATATTAAAGCGTTTAAGCCTGCATGTAAGTGCTGGTTGGTGTGTGTTCATGTGTCAGTCACAGCAGGTCCTACTTCTGCAGGCGCTCTAATAGCAGGTGCTGTACATGCAGTGATGTACTCCCTCACAAGACATAGATTTAAAGTTACTTGGCTTACTCAAAAGTTTTCCTCATGCCATGCCACTGATGGAGACAGAAGAAATTGCTTCTTCTAAAACTGAATTTTTATCAATTTTTGTGTGTTTGTGTTGTGTTGGGAGAGCTGATAGCGCTGAGATAGAAACCAAAGATAGATCATTTCACACTGCAAACAAAATTGAAGAAATACACAGTAAAAATTGTCTTACTTAGACAACTGCAGGGAACTTTATGTTGGTTTCATTTTTTGTATGTCTTTAGGTGGATGAGGCTCAATAGTGCTCCATTTAATGATTTTCCTCATTCATTCAGCCGCTGCTCTCAGCTTATACATGGCACAGTAATCTGAGTTCTCTAAGAGAAATCCTGGGGGAATCAGGTTTCTCTAATCCCCTATTCTGATTACGATAACCAGGTTTCCTGTTAACATGATAGTTAAGCAATCATCATATTTGAGAAAGCCTACTCAAATAAAAGCCTACGATTACTTATGTGCATGTAAATACCCTGAATGCCAAATGTTTCTACATGGATTGTGATTTGATGTGCAGTGTCAAATTTTATGTAAGGTAGATGCTCACCAAGCTAGCAGTTAACTGAAGTGTTGATGTTACTGATGGTTAACATTATTGTGAAACTTAAGTATTTCCAGTTTCGGCTGTTGTGTGCACTGGATTTGAATTAGCTCATGCATTAATGTGTTGATGGAGCTCTAACACATAGCGAAGTTGAAGCATGAAGTAGCAGAAAATGGAAATGCTGTACTAAAGCACAGTGCACAAATGTATTTAGTTACTTTACACTACAGCCCTGTACCATAATAATCAGAAGAGGACATCACTGACGATGATAGTTACACTCTCTGTCTTTACTATAAAGTCATAAAGTAAATAAAGTTTTGCACCCCACACAAGTAAAAAAAAGTGAGTCTTGTATTACTAGCAATACAAATATGTGATTCAGACCAGTGGTTCTCAACCCTGGTCCTCAAGGCACACAGTTTTGCTTGTTTTCCAACTATCCCTGTCCTACCTCCTGCTGATCAGGTGTGTTCAACCAATGAGAAGCTGTAACCCTAGAGTCGATGGGCAACTACCAACGGCACCACTGTCTCTGCCAATGAGGTTGAAAATATAAAACCCAGATATTTACATTAAGTTAAATAAAAAATATTAACTGATTAAACACAAATCGTGAGGTAGACTGTGGATACTTTATTCCCGAATTGACTATTCTGGCATGAAACAAATGAACAATTTACTGATACATACAATATCAACATTGTACAGTACAGATTGCCTTTAGGTGTCAATTTGAGCATAGTTGTCTGTGTATGTCTGTCAAGATTTCAGTGTGTCAACAACGCATGCTGCAGTCTGCACAGGAAAAGATAGGCTGGATGGACATATTCCCCTAATTCCATTCTTTCTCCTCATTCCAATTAACAGTCTGACCTGCCGTCTAACCTCTGGCACAACCCAGTCTTGCTACCACAGGATGGGAAATAAACAGAAACAGAACTCTCAGACTTTTTAAAAGCCTAAAATGAGAATGCAGAAGTTCAAAACATAAATATCAAACAAGGCTTGAAATAATAAAGCCTGCAAACGCGAGTTGGCAGCATTAACAGCCCGTTTATCGACCATTCAGCCAGCGCTCTTTGCAGCTTTGACTGATGGGTGTATGATGATGGAAAAAGGAATTAGAAAACTCCCTTGCCTCCTAGCAAGGCCAAATAAATCCTGCAGTCACGGTAAATGACACACGCTTGTCAAAATTGACTTTAGTTGGAGACTTTGCCTCCTGTTATGTGCACTTAATCTGATTTTATTTTTATGTTGCAAGCAAGTCACCACCAAAGGAGACAATAACAATAATGTTTCCCTCTGGCTCTTGCTGTCACGATATTGCCTCCCGTAGAGTTGCCCTGTTTAAAATTCAAACATTCTGTCTTGATATACCACATGCTTTTATTGAAGTGTTAATAAAATTCTAATCAATTTTTGTGTCTGGTTTTATTTTAAATTAGAGGTGGCTCAGTCCTGAAGACATACAATATAGAGTTGTTTGAAACACTCAATGTGAGACATTTCAATATTTGGGCACCTTTAAGAATGACAATATAATTTTCTATGTTAAAATTTCCTAAATTCCTAACTAAAGTAAAAGAATCCAAAACTTATGTGCATGATCATTTTGTAAGAAAACTAGGCTTTGATGGATATTAAAAAAAATCCAGATTCAACAACCAGGGTCTTTTAGTAGTTTCAACTTCTCTGCTATGGAAATGTTTATTTTCTAGTTTATTTGTCAGAAGACTTTCCCAACAACATTAATAACATGTGTTATAGCATCAAACTCTAAATTTGCTTATATTTACAAAATATTATTCTTTGGTCAGTGAAAAGCAAATTAACAAGTCGCAGATTTTAGTTTTTTGCATTTAGAAAAAACTTTGTATTAGTATGTGAAATGGGCTGCACAGCTTGGTGAAAACGTTGAGATTACTTTACAGATGCACTAATTGCAGTTTCTTGGGCGAATCCTATTTCCGATTTTTTAAATAATCTGATGTGCTGATTCTGATTTCCTTTCTTTCTAAACACAATAATTAACAGCACATACAAACACTATTGTAACTTTTCTTTAATAAAGCACTATTGAAACTATTGGATGAACTGTGCTGCTTTTACTTGTTTTCCCACAAGACATGATCTGATTGACTACAATGTGAACATAAAGGAATAGGGTCACAGATTCAGTTTACTGCAGCAGTGTGTGGGTGATGAGAAGCAGGAAGAGAAATGGGAACTCTGTGACGGCTTTGACGTGCAGCTCTGGAGTAGGAAGAAGTTTCTGGATGAAGTTAGAGATGGAATAAAATTGGTGTCTGGTTAATAACTTAATAACTGGTTTGGTATGTCCTCCAACCATTTGCACAGTGTAGCAGTCCTGTAGTGGACAATTGACACCTCCTCGGGTCTTTTGCACAGATGGGTATGACACTACCTCAAGGCAACTTAAAGGAGGGTCACCCCACACAGAACAGCAAGGTGGCACACAGGTGCAGTAAACCTGCCTCACTGGGCACATTCCCACAGAGAAAGAGGTCATGGGGGGCTCTGGGCCACAGTTGCACTTCAATATGAAGTGACTCTTTCTTGAAAACCATATAGCCCTGTTAAACATTACCAGACAGACAAAACAACAAGAAAGAGACACAGAAGGACTACACAGATAGCAGCAAAATGATAGCAGAGATGCAAAACATACTATAAAGCAGTGCAAAATAACCACATAAAAGGCATAAAACAAAACAAAACTACCACAACATACATAAAACAATGACAAAAGGGCACAAAACAACAACAATGTGAAACAAAAACAATACAAACACATGACAACTGACTATAAAGACACACAAAACAGCAACAAAAAGACACTAAATGACTTCAAACATACTAAAAGAGACCATAAAGAGATGCAAACACAAAACATCAACAATAAAAAAAGACACAAATTTAAATTTTCTTAGTTTTACTTTTAGAGGGGTAGGGGACCTGTCCATGGTCTGTGTGTGTCCTGTCTTCACTCAATATGAGCTGCAATTATGGTCCATATTTTTTCATATTTATCACACAACACTACAACTAACCTCGGCTGACTTTGATAACTCTGCATGGTACTTATGACTCGGTGTGTGTGTGTGTGTAAGACTGGGTTTGACTTTCAGAGCATCTGCTGGGTGCGGACATGGCAGGGGGGCACAGGTGGTATATTGTTTGTACCCACACCCACATACACACTGATGAAGCTCACAGATGCTGACCTTGTACGAGGCCAGGCTCCTGGACTGTCAGCACTTGTCACACACATATACACACACACACACATACTAAGATGAGGTGCCCATTTACCCAGGGCTTGTCAGAGGCTGCCATCCCTCCCAATGGGGGTATATGTGTGCTGCCGGTGCAGCAGAGGGGGATCGAGGTGGGAGTATTGATGAATAATGCTGCAGGTAATGAGATGGGTGATGATGGGGACAGAAATGCGAGCAGTCGGGAACTTGTTTATATGTACTTTGCTGTCTTATAGCCTCTTGAATTATTTGTGAAAATGGCAGAGAGATAAAACCTCACAGTCAGAGCCGAGAGGCGAAACAATGATGCTGAAAAAGTAGCTATTCACACAACCCAGCAGGGTTATGATCCCTGAGGTGCTCTGAGCTAAAGCGTTGCCTCGTGCTCGGTGACACCACCATACATACCAAGGTAAGGAGACATCTAAGAAGAGAATGGCGAATTGAAAGCCCAGTATTTACCAAAATTCACACCCGGGGATGTATGTACATACTGAAATGACGACTATGAAAATTCTCTATTATATAATCAAACATTAGCTTGTTTATATTAAATCAAGGGTCTTTTCCTGCTCTGTTCTTTGTACCTTGCTCCAGTTAGCTACACTTGGACACTGTGCCCTGTCTGAAAGGCACTTTATACCACAAGAGTAGCTGACATTATTTTTATTATCCTCAATATAAATCAGACATGTTAATTACACTTTTGGTTACAGGCAAAGGTCAAGATTACACCCCATGAAAAGGAAAATGGCAGTAAAGTTTGTCTTATCAAGATAAATCAGGATCAGAGCAATGCTGACTGATCAAGTATCTGAAAAACTCAGTAAATTAGGTTAAACTTTGCTGATTTATCTGCTCTGTAGTCAAAGCACAAGTCTCCCAGTGTTTTCTACAGAATCTGACTTTATGTGGGGTTGTGGTAGCCGACCATGCTGTGGTAGGAGGAGTGACAAACTGGTGTACATATACACAATAACAAATTTGCTTATTTAATTTGGGTTTTAAAAAATGTATGCCTAAGATGCACAGTATAAATAGTAGAAAGTAAAAATAAATATAGTGTACTGTAGACCTGATCATGGCAGAAGACTTAATATTGACTGTATGTTGTATACATACAGACTGTGACTGTGACTCATCTTATTTTCAGCTACTTGGCTTAAGATTTTAAAAAGATTAGATTAGATAGCACATTACTGATACCCTGAAGGGGAAATTCATGTCTATACCCTGTCCAGGGTATACCCCACCTATCGCCCATACTACAGCTGGGATGGGCTCCAGCCCTCCCGCGACCCCTACGCCATGACCCCTACGGTTTAGAGAATGGATGGATGTATGTCTCTGCAAACAGCAGAGTCTGTCTGTGACTTAAACCTGGATCTAGTTAAAAATTTGTTGTAACTGATACTACTTTAAAGTGTTTTGTCTTGTTTTTTACTGAGTTAGCTCACAAATGTGTCAAACAGAATCACTGTTAGTGTGTGCGTGTATGTGTGTGCGCACATTGAACTGTCACATCTCATTGGCAGGTAGTTGCACAATAGAAGAGTCTGGATGTGCTAGATTCTCCTATGGTCATGCAAGATCAGCACAGAGTTGCAGCGGTTTCATGCTATCCACATCGGTGCTCTGTATGGCTTTTTGTGTACATGTTGTCTCTCATCCTGTGTAAATTCTGTCAGGCGATAAACCTCTATAGCCGACACAATATTCTCAAGATCAGAGTGTCTCGACCACCCCACTAGTTTGCGTATAAAGCAAAGAGATCTACAGAGGACGCCATACTCACAACACTCCACAATGCACTGTCCCACCTGGAGCAGCAGGAGAGCTATCTGCGGCTGCTCTTTGTAGACTACAGCTCGGCATTCAATACCATCCTCCCCCACAAACTGGTGGAAAAACTAGGAGAACTGAGACTTCCTCACTCCTTCTGCACGTGGCTAAACAGGTTCCTGACTGGTCACAACCAGATGGTTAGAGTGGGTCACCACACATCCACAGCCCTGAGGGTGTTTAGGAAGAACAACATCACACAGAGACTGCTGGTGTCCTTCTATCGGTGCTCAATAGAGAGCATACTAACATATTGTATATGTGGTACGCCAGCTGCACAGTGGCTCAGAGGAAATCATTACAGAGGGTCATTAACATGGCTCAAAAAATCGTCAACTGTCCTCTGCTCTTGTTGAAAGAACGACACAGTTCCCACTGTCTCAAAAAAAGCGCAGAACATTACAATGGACACTTCCTGTTTGAACTGTTGCCATCAGGTAGACTGTACAGATCAATCAAGACAAGGACAAAGACATCATATTTATATATCTTATCTTTTTTAACTACTGTGTGAATGACGCACTGACCAGGTGGCACTTTAATTTCGTTGTACATGGCACAATGACATTAAAGATCTTATTATAATGGAGTGTAGCTCCACTGTCGCTGTTCTATTGTATATGATACTGCTGCTGTGTCTGTGCTCTCTGTGAGCAGAGGGGACAAAGAGAGAGAAAAAACATGTCAAAAGTCTGGGATCACGTCAAGAAATCTGCACAGTGCATTTGTTATATACCAAACAAACCCACCACAGTAGCACAACGCCAAAACTTAAGAATCTTGAAAATGTCGACACAAGCTAATTAACATTAGCATTTAATGTAAAGGATGTTTATTCTTATGAATAATTTGTTGCCTTTGTAAAAGCTCTTAGAAGAAAAACACAAGTCCTCCACAGGCTTAGGTAGTTAATAGCAAGAATTAAATATCAGGTATACAAAAAAAAAAACTAAACCTCTAAGCCTAAAAACAGGTTGTTCCACCCTTGGTGGCAAAACCTGCAATCAAGCATTTGCAATAAATAGCAAAGATCATTTCATATCACTGTGAAATTTGCAGAATTGTTTGATTTAGCGACGCCGGGGTTTTTGAGCATAAATGGCCTATCATGCCACATTTAAGTCAGAACTTTGACTACTGCAAAACTTAACTAAACTAAATAAATTTTTTTGTTTCTAATGCATTGGGCCATTCAGAGGAAGACTTACTGGTGTGTTTGGTATCATTGTCATGCTGCATAACTGTATCTTTCTTGAGCTTGAGTTCATGATCTGACAGTCAAACATTCTCCTTCAGAATTTTCTGGTAGAGCGTAGAATTTATGGTTCCATCGATTTTGGCAAGTCATCAGGTTCTGAAGCTGCAAAGCAAGACCAGACCATCACACTACCACCACCATGATTGACTGTTGATATGATGTTCTTTTTATGAAATGCTGTGTTAGTTTTGCGCCATATGCAAAGGGATTCAATTTTGTCTCCTCAGTCCACAGAATATTTGATAATTTAGACTGGTATGTCAGTTACATTGTTTCTGATCTGCTCTTATATTACTTTAGATTATGGCATGATGTGTTGCTTTTTGAGATATTTCACTTTGTCAGACAGTTTCTATTTAAGTGATTTTTTTGATTCAGCAAGTCTGGCAGTAATCAGGCCTGAGGGCAGCTAAAATGGAACTCAGCTTTCCAAAAAATGTTAATAATCACAGTTCATTCATGATTTACCATGGGGGTGGCAATTACTTTTTCATATAGGTACGTTTGGACAGCTTTTCATAATAAATGAAATCATCATGAGGAAAATGTCTGATGTGCGATAATACTGTGTAATATTGTGATATTGTGCAATAGGGATATGCCTGGTGATAAATAAACACATTTAAAGTGTTTATATTAGCTATACAGTTCCTGTGTCTTTTTGGATGTTGATGTACACGTCAGTCACTGTTTATGAATACCACTCCATGTGCCATTTGTCCTACCTTGTCAGATTTTCCTACGGTAGCACCGAATGATAGTTAAAGCGGTCTTTGTTTGTTTGAATTGCTTATCAGAAAACCTTATCCACAACATGCATGAGGTAGCAGATTGATAGCTTAAATGGCATCATCAGAAAATCCTATTGCTTGAATTTCACTGTGAGGAAATAATACCAACAAAAAAGAGACAGTTCATTGTTAGACTATGTAGACACACAAAAATATAGCTGTCCTCAAATATTATACAAAATTTAAATTTTTAATTGAATGAAACCAAACAGATTTTTAAAAATTCAATTATAACCTCAAGCTAATTCTAGTTGTAATACAAATGAGCATGCTGCAAAAGTGCAGAAGGTCAACATATTTGGTGTACATACATACACAGTGAGCTTGGGTATGACAGACTGATGGGTAGGAAGGATTTTCAGGACCCACTGGGACAGGTATATAGATTGCCATCTCAGCAGGCTGTGTAAATGAACATCGTCCTGCATGGCATTTCTCTACACCAGTGAAATTCATCTGATTCATCACCAATGTGCAACACCTGTACACAAAATAACTTTTCTCTTTCATCGTGTTTCAGGCAGCCTTTTGCATGATGAAAATATGGTGTATTTGTCAAAAAATAAAAAATCTAAAGCAGTTGACAGTAGCATTCATGACCGCAGCCACTGATTCCCAAGTTCCACATTAATCTGCTGCTATCGCCAAAAACTGATCCAAGCAAAAAGAGAAACAACTCATTGTAAATATGTGAATGTCTACAACAATCTTCTGGAGTCTAAAGCCTCTACGTAGATTTTAATTCTATGCTCTCAGGAGTCTATTTTAACTTCACCAGCAAACAGCAGATGATCGTTTTATGACTGTGTGGCTCTCTCAATATGAGGTGCACATCTGTGGAGTCCAAACGTACGTTTTCAGTTCAGCACTGCCTTCCATTCCCAAAAAAAATAAAGTACAAAGGAAACATAACACAACACTTGGATCTCAGAGCATATTCTGTGTGAAAATTCATGACCAAATATTGTACGAAATATTGTACAGTGATTACTGTGGCAGGCCTATGAGCACATACTAATCTACACATCTGAGGCACACTTACATGTTTTCATAACCGTTTGCAATGTCACTACATTTATTTCCAGAGTCCAGAGAGGAATTAATTTCTAATGATCTTGGCGATGGAATCGGACCACTGCGTAAAGTCTTCCTCCAACACATCCCATACGTTCTCAGTAGGTTTAAGGTCTAAAGTCAGTGGTGGCCAATCCATGTGTGAAATTATGTCTCATGCTCCTTGAAGCACTGCTTCCCATTTGAGCCTGATGATTCTTGGCATTTCCATCTTGAAGTAAGCCTGTGCCACCAGGGATGAAAAAAATCCATTGATGGAAAGCCCTTGTCGTTCAGTACATTCAGGTAGTCACCTGACTTCTTTGTGTGCCACCCAAAACGTATCAATCACTGCAGTAACTATCCAATAGAAGGCTGTTAACAGTATATTTTGTTAATGCCTCACACCTCATCATCAATACACTATAAATGTTTAACCAACTCTGGTGGGGCAAGGAAAATCACCCCTGACATTGCAGCTCTGACCACTAGTGTGCTCAGATATTTAAAGCATAAAAATACACATAAATAATCATTTGCTCTGTTGATTGGAGCATCTGACAGTGTAATAATCATCTCACACATCAAACACATGCGTAGTGCCTCTGAAGTTTTATGCCTCATCAAAGTAGTCAGATCACTATGATCACAAGCAGGTTTCATCCAGGAAAAACAACCCCAGTCGCTACTGAACAGAACCTTTGGGATAACCATGACCTGGATGACTGAGAATCTTCACACATCTTTCATCCAGCAGCTGCTCTTCAGAGGAATTGTTCACCAGAAACAAATGCAAAGCAGATCTTTTACCCTGAAGTGCTCTGCTCACATTTCTCAGTGAAGCAAGTGTGGATATTT
The DNA here is from genome assembly GCA_900302695.1 of Helostoma temminkii. Taxonomy (NCBI): domain Eukaryota; kingdom Metazoa; phylum Chordata; class Actinopteri; order Anabantiformes; family Helostomatidae; genus Helostoma; species Helostoma temminkii. Next base: position 703 of record OMLM01009791.1, on the reverse strand, counting down.
CAATGAAGCTGCTATTGTGTGTTCTGTGTATCTGCAGTTTACTTTACAGAGTACAATTAAGCATTTTTGACAGCTGTGGATCCTGAAGCGCCATGGGTTATAACAAAATGGATTTGGCAGGCTTTACATAGCTGATAGTAATCATTAAAAAATGCAGCGAATGGTCCAAATATTGATCCTGCAGAGCTGCTCTGGATATAAAGCTGTGGGAGCTGCCCTAGTACAGCCCTGCTGGCTGACGTAGCGCTGCATGCAGCTCTGATGGAGCAGTTTGAGGTGAAATACTTCAGTCAAGGGCAGTTTGATTGTAGCTGTTGGGGAAGGCTTCAGAAGCACAATCCAAAAACACATTTATTTGAAAAAAGAAAATAATAATAATAAAAAAAACATATGCAAGATGAGACAAGATAAACATCATGGTTTAATGTACTGTTCTGCTCTGGGGACCAATGCGGTACAGTTTATTTTAAAAACGTAGAAAAAAAACAAGACATAGTGTACACAGACGTAGTCGACCTTTATTATTATTTCTCCCTGTGCCCAGGGTCATACTGTTCAAAAGGAATGTTCCCTTTGTCTGCACATCTTGATATTGAAAGCTAAAGAAAAAGCCATCACCTTGAGCTTCTGTAGCAAAAAAAAAAACAGGACGAGAACAGAAATTTACTTCATGTACTACTACCCCCTCAGCATGAAACTTCTG
>OMLM01009790.1:17494-37872 GCA_900302695.1 Helostoma temminkii | reverse complement strand
ACACACACGCACACGCACACACACACACACACACACACACACACACACAATGTAGTATGCAGTAACATATTATATTGCCGGTTATATATTTTCTAATATTAATCTTTATAGTTTATCTAATGAGTTTTTATCAGAAATGCTTTGGTAAAACCGCATGTCGGTAATAATTCTGCCCAGTTTACATAACATGGATCATACACATGCAACACGAAGCCACAAGTTAAGTGGGCAGTTTACTGAACAGTGTGACAAATATTTACAAGAAGCAAATACTGCTGGACTGCAAAGCTGCTTTCCTCAATTTTGTAGACTCACAAATGCAAGTCTTCATTTAAGTCAGGCCCTTTCATGACTGACATCATTGCTGACCCCTGACTTTTTAGTCTGTTTGCTAAGCTGTCCTGCATGACCCCTGAGGGACACGCATAAATGTCATAGGTCAAAAGGTCAACATTCGAATTTGACCTTCAATGTCTGCCTGCACATTGACTGCCAGAGTAAAGTATATGAGCTGCCCCAACTGATCCTCTGTCACATTCACTGGGTCACTGTGCATGTGGTATTTATGGACGACCTCACATCAGTACAAATACTACAGAAATACTGCAATGGCAAAGTCATTAAGCAGCAGCAATGGTAAGTATATGTAGCAACACCCAACCCCACTGTATGTGCTGTAGAAACTGATTTCACAATTTATCAGCGAGAATGAAGCGGTGAGGTCATGCACTGGCTCTAAAAGCTGAATAAATATATATTTTTATATCTGGAGGCTGGTGTGTCTTATCTCGCCAGGCTGTTTGAATGTTAAGCAAGACAGATCAAGCATATATTGTTGCAATATTTTAAGCAATTTAAATGTATTGCTGACCATTTCTCATGAAGTGTTGAAAATCTTTCTCTTCACTGGTAAGGTAAGACTGATGAAACCAATGGCAAGGCAATGTAATGCACACCCCTAGCACCACACTGACTATGAAGATAAAAAATCTTTAGGTATAGCTAAAAGGGGCCTTTGGAAAAACTTTAATAAAAATATATTACATAATCACATGAAGTATTATGTACCCAAATATTGTGCATCTGGACCCTGCATGAAAAGAGCGATTATGGCTAAAACTCTTATAAAGCAACTGCTGTTTTCATGGGGTTCTGTCCTGCTGTTGTGGGGATTTAATTATCAGCATTTTACATCTGGATGCTCTTGCAAGCCTCCACGCAGGTTGTTGAAACAAAGCAATTATGGTATCATATCACATCGTGCTGCATTATTTAGTTTACTGAAAGCCCTACTCATGTCAAGTGGTGTGTGTACAGGGAAAAGCAAACAGAGACTGAGTAACAAACATTTTAATAGCCTGGCTTGTGTTTTGTTTGATCGTAAATAAAAAGTGATATACTACAACTAGTCTAGTTATAGTGATGAAAATTAAATCCAGTTATACAGCATGTGTGGGACAGTGAGAAAGAGAAAGAGTGAGAAAGGACGGATGAACAGATGTCATCTGACAGGTGCACTAGGCCCAGCTTGGTGTGTGGGCAGCAGATATGACAGGGGTTTTGCATACACTGTGTGAGCTAATGCTGTGCACTTCAGCGCCTGTCATGACTATAACCTTATGGTCAGATACAGAAGTTTGGCGCTGGATGTAGGAGGATTAGTCATGTCCACATGTTTCACAATCCTGATGTACTGTGATAACATCAACAAGGGCACCTAAACCTTTACAACTTTGACTGACGTGGTTTGCAATGTGAAAACAAAAAAAACCCATTGACAAGATGTGTTGAATGTTCCATAGTTCCCTTTAGAAAGTCTTTACGAGGGGGCTCTATGTAACGACTCTTGACGGCTTTCAGCTTTTCATGTTAGAAAGTGAGTCACGAGTAAAATCAGCATATGAAAAGTTGATATGTTTCAGTGTGTCAACATTACAAACTCTTTTCTGCTGGAGCCACATTTTATTCCTTTTAACCTGCTGCACCCTTCCTCCTTTAGCCTGTCAATGGAGAGGCTAGCTTCGATTGTATGTGGTGATTTGTTATAATGAAAATAAAACGACCGGCAAATGTTCATGTTTTGGATCTGTGTTTATTAAGCACTTTGTGTGAGTGTTATCTTTCTCCTGCCCGGTTATAAATATACCAAACAGCCTGACCCCTCGCAGAGTAGTGGTGGCCAGCAGCAACAGGGTCAAGGACAAAGGAGACCCAAGCCACTAGATGCAGAAAATTAAATTAGGCAACCCACCTGGAATGTAGCTGTTGAGTGAAGCTGTTGAGTGTGTGTGTGTGTGAGTACCAGTATACTAGATTTTGTGCACTCAAAGCCTCTGTGTGTTAAGCTTTTGAGTGGGTGGTTAAGAATTTGTTGGTATGGTTGTGGGTTTGGTGGGTAGGTGGACGATGACAGAGCAAAGGTGTACAGTGTGATACGCTTTAAGCAGGCAGGTGGGCATCTCTTAGGTAGGCTTAGCTACTAATTCCAAATAAAAGCACTGTGAACTGTGGTAATGTGAGGCTAAAACCACAACCCATGCCAGGATGTGAGAGTGTAGTACAGCATGTAAAGATCAGAGACATGATATTTTGAGGATAAATCAACAAACTTGCTACTTAACAGAAAACATTTTAGTAGTACAGTATATTTATTCTTCTTATTTACATAAACAGTGTGGGAAAACACAGAAAACTACAGGCAGTAAACATCCACTCATCATCTACACCACTTATCTATGTTGTTCATCACCCTTAGTCTGTTTGCTTCTGAAAAATTCAGATACACTTTATTGATTCCTCATTTTGTCTCTTCATTTTTACATGTGTGTGAAGCATGCATATGCGGGCATCAGTTTATTTCACCGTTTGCTCATAACACACATTACTGGTAAAAAAAAATGCAAGCTGAATGTCAAATGGCACTGCAAGCAGCAGATAATCGGAGTGGGTGACAGTGATCAATATTGTTTGGCTCATATTAAATACCAGTTTTGAACACAGATTCAACTTTGCCTTTTATTCATAAAGAGACACATCCATTAACATTCACACCCTTTTACACAAGTCAGGTTATAGACCAATTAACCAAACCTGCATTTCTCTGAATTGTGAAAAAGTACCTAGAGTAAGCTCAATCACAGGAAGAACATGCAAACAGTTTTTGAATGCAGATCTCTTTCTGTGCTTGCTGAATTTTTGACTTAAACACTGGAACACTTTATTTTGTGTTAACTCATACATTAGAAAATGACACAGTTACAGTTTAGACAGTTGTGTAGACTATATGAGAAGAATTGAATTTCCAAACAAATAACTCCAAACAAACATATATGTTTATTTGCTTGCCTGACAAATTTCACATACTGGGCACTGACTAAAGGACTCTATAATTAAGGTCCCCCTTGCAACTAATTAAGAGAATTTAAGTGAAATGATATCCATAAAAAAAACTCTCTCTCAATTCTTCAACACAATTAATTCCAAATTACATCCAGGAAAATGTTGTGGCTTATCAGTGTGTAGACTGCAGAAGAAATACACTTGTAAAAAGTGCTACAAGAGATGAGCTGAGTGAAATATCTAGCAAAACCATACAGTTACAATAGTTTGAAAAGAAAAGTGTTTACATCACCTTCTGGCCTACATCAAACTCCATAACAGTACTGCTGTATACAATATGAAAAACTATGAATCTAAATCATGGCACCAATGTTAAACCCATACAATATTTTATTTCTTACATCTGTTGTTGAAATGAAATGCCAAACAATCCATTACCTGCTATTCTATGTTTCTGCCCCCTCACAACACTGCACTGTAGTTAAACTGAGTCTGTTTGTTCCTCAGTGTTGAATGAATACTCTAGAGCTGTGTTCCACTGGTGAATTAAATGAGAAAATATATTTTCACTGAGAGACTAGGGATCATGGCTTGGCCAATTAGAAATATTTTAAATGAAATATTTTTTTATAGTTTAGGAAAGACTAGTACTGAATTAAGTGCTTTAATGTTTATTCTTTTATACATATCAGGAACACACTATAAAAAGACAATTCATTGCTTAGTTGCAACATGCTGCTTATCCTGCTTTAATACTGCTGAAGTTGATAGTTGATGTAAACAGGCTGTAAGTGATATCAGTTGCTGTTTGTCCTGTGGACAGATGAGATAATTTCTTCCTCTAAATAATACTCATTCTGGGAATTACAATAGCCTTATTGATTTTCTCCTATTTCAACACTGCGCGGCGATACCCATTTACCTTCTGATGGCGTAACAAATTGCTAACTTCTTGTTACCTTGTGTGAGAGCAAAGAATTCATATACCATACGGTACTTAAAGCCCATCTAATCCAACAATGGACAACTGAAAAGATACCGTACTCTCCCCTTCTGAATGGGTTGTGTCTAAACATTTATTTAGTGCTTAAAAACTATTTGATGTCATATTGTAATAACCATGAATAATACTCATATGTCAAAGGCAAAGTGGATACAGCATGTTATTTCTCCCAAAACACCATTAAAGCTGTTTAGTTTTAGGGTTGTCTCTGATCCCACTGTCTCGACAATATCGATCAGACTTACATCACTGGACTGGTTTTATTAGACAGCTTTGATTTTTCTATTGCAGGCATCATGATAATATTGCCAAATCAATGAACATGAATATGGTTATGTGAGGAGTGTGACACAAAGAGACAGTAGAAAATTAAATGGATAGAGTGTAGAGTGTGTGTGTGTTGTACTGTATGTTCAGGGTGAGAAGACATTTTGGGTTCTAGCACACCTGGGAATGATTGAATGTATTGTGTCAAAGCCTACAGGAGAAAAAAAGCACTGTGGCACACATCACACACACACACTAGCATTTCAGATAAATGGACTACTGTGAATTTTTATTGGGGGGTGTTAAAAAAAGCCAGAATCACAGTTCATCTTGAAAGCCAGAGCCGACCATGGAAACTCTCAATGAAGTGTTTAAACATATGTTTTGGGCTGGGCCAGGCAAAGCTGACTGTGTGGGGTATAATCACAAACAGTCAAGTCTTAAAAGAGCTCTAATCCTGAAAGGATTAAAGTGAAATTATTACTTTCTGTGCACCATAACTCAACACATAAAAAAAGAAATAAAATATTTTCATTCCTTTATTTTAGCCTAAGAGCCCATTAAAATTTGAATCTCTTTCTTCTGATAGTTGCGCTTTCTCCTTATGTATTACTATCACGGCCACTTTAAGTAATGTAACCTCTTGGTCTACAAATAGTACTTCAAATGTTGCATAGTAAGTATGCAACATTTCCAATGAAACAAGTTGGTGACCTGATGAAAATAAATGACCCAACTTCACCGAAAAGAAAAGAGACAACTAAAGAAAAAGGATTTTAAGAGAAGCGAAAAACAAAAATAATACATTCAAACTGCTGGAGCTGGTTAATCAGGGGTGTGCAAGGAAATAAATTATTCATTCATCTATTTTCTGCACCTGCTTACTGGGGTTCACAGGTGGCATGGAGCAGTTCCAGCATACACTGGGCTAGAGGCTTGGAAATATCATGAACAGATTGTCAGTCCAGCACCTGGAAGAAATCCATGTGAAGATGGTGAGAACGTACAAACTGCACCCTGAGATTTGGCCACAGGACATTCTCGCTGTGAGGCAATCCTGCTAATCATTTTGTCACCTTGCTGCAAAACTACAAGGTATTGACATTCCAGGGGCCAACACAGTTCACAATCATTCCAAACTTTATATTGGTCACTTTTGTACAGTGTTGTGAAAAAGTATTTTTTCTTTCTGATTTTTTTGCTGCCACCCTTGGCAACGACAACTGCAATAAGCGTTTGTAATAACTGGCAATGAGTCCTTCACTTGCTGTGGAGCAATTTTGTCTCACAAGTGTGCTTGAGCTTAAGACACCTATTCATATGGAGACTTAAGCAAAGCAGACACTATTTATCCATCCATCTATTTTCTGAACCGCTTTGTCCTCCTAGGGGTCACAGGCATGCTGGAGCCTATCCCAGTTATCATCTGGGGGATAGGCGGGGTACACCCTGGACATTTGTTATGGCTGTAGTACAATATAGAGTTAGAGGTACAAGTTAGTTCTTGCTTAGTCAGTCCAATTATCCAATTTACACTCTAAGTCTAAATATAATATTATTCTACTTAGACTAGTAGACAGAGCGTCTTAGATAACTGATGACTAAGGTATTAACTAAAACATAAAAATTTAAAACACTGACTAAATATTGACAAAAATTACGATAAAATAAATGACTAAAATGTGACTGAAATAACAGTTTTCCATAAATAAAAATGAGAATTTGTGTCAAAATGAACACTGTTCACACTATATACCTGTGAACATCACTGTCGTCCTAAAAAAATCCCAACTTAAAATCAAACAATTGAAAGAACAGGCTGTAGCTGTATTTGGGTTCAGACGGTTAAAGCCTGGACAAAACTTAATAAATAATAATCAAAAAATAATAATCACTGTTGACACACACACAAAAAAAAGAATTGGATGACTACATCATCCTGCTTATTTGCACTTAATAGTGTGGAAAATATGATTATAAAATCAGAAGTGAAAAATAAATTATATGTATAATCTGTATCTCTAATCAAATCTGTAATCACTAATCACTAGCATTATTCCAGTTTCCACGACTAAATCACATAACTGGACATTCCTGTCTATAGACTGAATAATCCACTGAGTACAAAAAATGAAAAGGTGTATCCAAACCCCAACTTCAGATGGAATTACACTTTGGGTTTGCATTTAAAACCTTATCCATAAAGACTATAGTTGGGTTGAGATTGAAATGTTCCTGATATTTCCTGATATCCTGTGTGAGTCTGATGTCGAACCAAATATAAAAACCGCAAATGAGATGACTGAGAATTTTTTCATGCAACAGTAAACCAGACAGTCTTTGACAAAAGCCACGGCATTTTGAGTTGCAACGGACTACATCAACTTAAAACCACTCTTCTTAAATAGTTTGGTCAAGAACAGATCTTAGTCTGCACACAAATGCACTGTGGCCAATGATACAGTGGGAAAAGTACCTTTTGATCCCTAGCAACAGAGATTGTATTTAACGTTGGGTGCCCAAACAGCCGTTCCCATAAAAGCAATAAAAATACAGATCCAAAATTCCAACAGAAGCAGTTTAAGGTTCATTTAAATCCTGTTGCTAAATGCACAAGACCCAAAAAAGAAAAAAAAATACACTAACCAAGCTCTCTTGGCAAGCAAGTATTTAAAGTAAGGAAACATGCAAGATTCACACAGATTAAGATACAGACACACACACAAAAACTATATTCTCAAGTATGTGTTTCCCACAGCAGAGAGCTACTGACACTTCATCATCTTAGATTAGCGGAGTGGTCAAACATGGTAGAAAGTCACTCTGTAGTATGTCTTCATGTGTGTGTTTGTGGGTGCATGTATGTGTATAAGATCTGCTGTAGCTAGCTCCAATCCTCTGTGTCATTCAGAAGGAAAGTGATGTGTCTATATGTGGATAATAAGCTCCTCTGGGGGAGAACTCTCCCCCACTGTAGACCACAAACTAGTCTTTTACTTCAGATGATACACTTCATCCAGGGAACATTTTTTCCCCTTTTCCTGATCTCAATTATATTCCTTTCATATTGTTTTGTGACTTATTTGGTGTCTCTGTTGCCATAGCAGTAATATGGGTCCTATTAGAACACACTCATATGATAGAATCTACTTTCCATGTCATTGTAAAAAGCTTTCAGAGTATGTACCAAGCTTTACTCCAAGCATTACACAGCCATGCCAATAACTAAAAACCTAGGCCTGGCTATAAAAGCATACATGGCTTAAAAACATCTTTGAATTTCCTCTAGTCTAGTCTTGCTTGAGCCACTTCAACTGGTTTCAGGCAGGTTCTCTTAGAGTCCTGCTAAGTACCACTAATTGAGGTGTGTATATGTTTTTACCATGCACTCTTCTAAATCCCACTCCGCAGAGGCAACAAACATGCACACATACATTATATAAATGTGTTCAAACTTATCTCCTCTGTTTTCTTCAATTGTGATCATTTCCCCTCAATCTTGTGACCATGCTATACAGTGTCAGCAGCTCATCTCAAAGTCACACAGCAATGCTTTTTTGTGATCCACCCGCAGTATTGTCATGCAGTCTCTTTCCCTTGACTTTGTGTGTATCTGTCTGCTTTAATATTAAATGGAAAAAATTCTGAAAAAAATCTGTGTCAAACACACACAAAAAAGAACTTTAAAAAATATCAAGACTGGTCAGTATCATGCATTATGATTTCCAGCTTCTTGTGCCAACAGATTCATTGTTCTTTTTGCTAACCAAAAAGAAAATATGTGTGGAATTCCACTGACATGAATGAAATTATAGGTTTTCTCTTTCCTGCTTGGAAAGAGGCCACAGAATCCCCAGTTCAGAGCAAAATTGTGTGTTTTCTGGGACATTCACCTGACGGTGTGCTCAGGGCCACACAGTCGCACATTAGTATTGCTGCTGTCATCCTCACTTTTTTTATAGGGTCTGGAAGAACAAGATGGGATTTTGCAGAATACATCACCAAAGGGGGAAAACACTTTCTTTTTATTAGTTTTCTTAATGTACATGTCCTCATTTATGAGATGTAACATTTTACTCATCTTGAATCTGTAGGATGCTGAGCGAACCCAACCCCCACCCACATTACAATACCACAACAATATATTTACTATACGGTGGTTCCTGTGGTCTGTCTACTTGGATGTATTGAATATTTGTCTCATGGTTGAAAAATCATTAATTGTGCTGTAGGATAATGGATAACAATACGCTCATTATTCACACATTGAATCTCTCTCTCTCTCTCTCTCTCTCTCTCTCTCTCTCTCTCTCTCTCTCTCACACACACACACACACACACACACACACACAATTCATCATGGTAAATTTGGTGTTTCACATCCTGATTTCTAATGGTCTAAATTAATCAAATGAAACAGAAGGTGTCATCATTGCAGTTGTGCATGACTGATCATAGATTGTTTTTCTCTCTTATCAGTGTTTCTTTGACAGAATTTCTTCAAATCTTACAATTAATCATGCACCCCTGTAATTCTGTATTTGCACATGCAGTATATAGCGCTGTGAACCACAAACCAAATGGGATATTAAACATTTGACAGTGGTACAAAGTCTGTCGACCTCAGTGCTAACTGATGTGGTTGGCTGGACTAGTATACATGATCACTTTCCATTATTACTCTCTCGCTAGATCTGTAACAGATTAGAAATAAATGAACTCCATTCATCATACATCTATGAGACACAGTGTGAAATAAATCAGCAGCTGTATGGGGTGGATTAGCATTAGTGGCAGAACAGCACTCCACTCACTTGCATAAACATTAATTAACACATCCAGCAGCTTTATAAAAACATATTTTTACTGCTGTTTTATGGTCTACACAAGCAAATACACTACTACAATGACTAAATATGATAGAACATCAATGCTGGTTCCTGGATGATTCTGTGCGTAAAGGAGACTATTCTGATTTTATTTTGTAATTTAAACAAACTTGAAAATTGTCACATGCCAATGTGATAAAGTGGAGCATTCTCAAACAAAACTACAAGAGAGAGGTACTGCAGTCACAAATTAAAACTCAGTTTCAGTTTGGTAGTATTTTTACACCACCAGTACAGTGTACGCGCCAACCTTAGTACCAGTTATTTTGGCACAGTTTTGGCACAGTTTTTCTCCACAGCTGCAGGGCCCTGAGTCGGGTCAGCCTAGCAGAGTAACAGAGAGCAAAGCTGGTTATCACATCATTAGCTCAATGATCATTTACCATCTATCCTGCCAACTACAACAAGAGACGGTCTGCTAACACTGTTCTGCTTCAATCCAGGAGAGAATAAATCAATCTGAAGAGGTTTATATGTAAAAATTAAATTATATAATTACATTAATGCATATACATACTTCTATACAGTGAATTTCAAATTAAATTTAGAGAATTCAATCTGCCTGACACAAATCAATTCAAATGGATTTACAGAGGAAAAAAGAGGTTTTGTTGATTTACTTATGTGAAGACTTATTGAAGTTTTCAAAACTGTGGGTCTCTGTGGAAGAGCACTGATGGTTTCCTTGCACTATATCTGGTTACAGACCTTTAAATTGTGCACTTAAAATGTCTCCTGTAACTAGCGCCCTCCTTCCATTATAGTGAACCCTGAGCTGCGTGTTTGTGTGGAGCAGGGCACAGGGGAGGCCATTTTGCCTCTCCATATCATTTGCACAGTTTAAAAGAGGACCCATTAGGTTTAATGAATACCATATTTTATCAATTAGATATTCCCCTTTTGTGGTATGTGTGTATTTAAGTAGAAAGGTTAGGGGAAGTTGTTTCATACATTCAGAAGTAATCACGCTTGTGAGTGATAGCCAGGACATGAAAAGGCTGCAGAAAATCTTGTTTTCACACAAATTGTAGCAGTTGGGGGTTAAAACTTACTATCCGCGACTTCCTCTCACCTCCTCCTTTGTTGTGTAATTTGTGAGTAAGTGCTCATTAGATAATGCAGTCCAGTGGTTCAGGGTTGGTGCACTTGGCTGTTAGGCCACCAGCCCCTCCTCTTCTAAGCATTAATTTAATCACTGGTCTAGTGCAAGCTTAGACCAACCTTAATGGTTAAAGTAATTGTGTCAGTATGCTCTGCCACAGACATTATCCATCCAAAGTCTGTCCTCAAACTGAAATTCCACCTTGAGTACAGTTAGTCAAGGGCACTGAACTCAAGCAAACACTTGTGGCTAATGGGAAATGATTTAAGCCATTACCAGAGATGGCCGCTGTGACAATGATAATGGGACAGAACAAAAACTTGATAATTTCATTATTTTACAGCTAAAAGGAATCAAATGTATATGAGATCTGACTGACTGTGTAACATAATTTACTCCAGTTTGAGGAGAGGAATAACAACATGTAAATCTGCTTCATATCTGAGACACAGGGCACCAGTTGAATTAAACTGGACTCTGTTTATCTGGAGCTTTGCAGTGTTTATAAGAACATGTTTATTTCAAGCCCCTCCTCTGTATACCCTGCTGTCCTTCATAGCGACACAGACCACTGGCAAGGGACTAAATAATAACATTTCACACTTTCACTATGCTATCTAAGGCCTGTAGCGCTGTCACATGATACCACTCTTGCCGACTAGAAGGCTAGTGTGGGCTTTAAAAGTGTGTGTAACTGTGTGCGTCTGCGTGAGAGCTCGTGCATGTGAAATTGCATTCTATGTGCTTGAATGTCACAGAGTACAATATTACAATGACTGAGAGGCTATAACCTTCATCAGGTTTGTAAAGTAAAACATGTGTTTCCAGGGGAAGCTAATGTTCCACTCAGATTTACAGAGGAAAATGACATATCCACTTTCTGACAAGGAGTGTTAAAATGTGAAATATGGACAGATGCTGAGACAAAGCACACGTCTAAAATAATAAACCTGAACCTAAAGGATGGGGACAGGCATATAGAGTCGTACTGTAACAACGACAGACTGGATTAAAAAACAATAATAAAATTTTTTTAAATAGTAAAAAAAACCACTATATTACATAGAAACATCAAAATCATGTTCTCACAAACAACTTTCACAGCTAATTAAAGACTTGGCATATTTCCAAAACAAAGCTGTCTCAACTATTTGAAATGTAGCTCACAACACCATTAGTCAAATTGTGCGAAATAGCTATGGCCTTATTGCATAGGAAAAATGTATTGCTTAGCTAAATTTGTTCCTAATCCTTGCTTACACACTACAACTTGTCAAAGCATAAACATTTTCCCTGTCAAAGTAATTCCTTCCCCTAAACCAGTCAAAAGTTATTCTCAGTGCCTGAGAGATTGAGATGCCTGTCGTATTCATTCTGGGCCGAATCACGTCTATCTGAAATGGCTGCTGAGTGCCAGTGAAGGATGCCTTTCAGCAGACAGGGGGATTTCCAACAGACTGAGGAGGAATAGTTCCTGGGAAGCTAAGTGCAGAGGATAGATGAGGAGAGGGAAAAGGCAATGAGTGGGGAACTGAGCCCAGAATGGCCCAGTTGCTCAATGACCATGGGGAATCTGGTCTAGGCTGTGGCTCTCAACACATCCATCTTGACCCAAGGCAGGCAAAAGATTGGTTTCCTTTAAGTGTTCTCTAATGTCAAAATATCATGAGGCGCGTAACAAGAGCACCGCTGATAATTGTGTTTGAATCCATAAACTGATATATCAGCAGACAACATTGATTATTGCATGCTGACAGGCAAACGTGGCGATATTGATCATTGAAACATTTTCCTTTTCATGTGGGATGACCAAGGGTGTCCAAAAACAACTGCACAAATTCAGTCTAAGTGTTTTCTGATGACCAATAGATTTAAGGAAATATACACAAAATGTTGGTACAACTCAAACCGTCCATGATCACGTCCAAAATCTTCCACAAGAATGCAAACCACAGCAGTTTGAGCCAGAGCCAAGTTTGGCTGCGAGCTGGGAAACAGGCTGAGAAGAGTTCACATTGGTTCAATCTGCTGAATTAGAAAAAGCAAACATCTTTAAATGAAAACCATTGCATTTGTATTGCCAATTAATTATTATGTGTATTCTTAAATGTGTATATTTGTAAAATCTGCACACCATTGGCTAGGCCTACAGCCAGTGAATAGTCCACAGTGATAGTTCAGATTGTACAGTATGAAGACTAGATATTATATCTGTATTCAGAGTGTTAGTAAATGAATAGCTTACTGACTAAAGTTGTCAACTGCAATGTATACTGTATGTTGGTTAATCTGCTTATTTAGATTTACAGCAAGAAGAACATGTTTAAAAGCAGTCACTCTTCTCTTTTCTGTGTGTTGATCTATTACTTTATTCGCTGTTTGCTATTGTTTTCCTTTGTAGCAGTCAATAACATCACCCTATGCAAGTAATGAAACTTCCCTTTTACCCCCTTCCTTCTCTCATATTTTTCCATAAATTGTCAAGGAGACCTGGATGCAAACCAGCTTCAAGGCCTGGAAATGAGTGTATTTTTACTGGCTCAGACACTGTCCAGAAGATATTAGCCGTGTAGGAAATGTGCTGAATATTACGGGGCCCACTATCCAGGGCCAAGAAAGACAGTTGGTGTAAACCCCAGACTGCCGTGTGGCTGCTATCTCTCAAAATGTCAAAGCTTTGGTCTCTAAGTCTGCTCTGTTCTGTTCTGCTGTGGCTCTGGGTTGGAGCAGGCAGCCAGGCGAGCTGACGGGCTGGCCGTCCAGCTTGCTGAGTCATAGTGGTAATTAAATGTGGCTCTGGTCTGTAGGGTCATCTCTGATATGCAGCCCAGTCTAAAAGAAGGGTTTAGGCCCAGGCTCATTAGTGAGTGGCTGAGCGCTTTGCCAGAGCCGCACACCGCTGCTGCTTCCATTCGCACCTTTTCAAAAAGACTTGGCAAGCTGAGAAATTGTCCCAGTTTTCCAGTTCAAATGATAAAACAATGCCTATTGTTTGAGCAATAGCACCATGATGTGCTTAGAAGTGTATGCCTACATGTACACATCTTTCACAAATATGTAACGCCGAATGTGAAATAACAACATTTGTCTGTCAAACATTTGAGCCTTCCAAGACAAATGAATTCAGAGTTAGGATATTTATAATCCCGTAAATGGGATTATTTTGATGTAATCCATTTTCATGAAGAATAAAATAGAGCTAGACGTTAATCACCAGCCTCGCGAGCTCTTAGCTCCACATTCCTCACATGCTGCGCAAATGAGCCCTAAAATGTGCTTGACTGGTATTTCAGCAGTTACATGTAGGTTCCTGACATGCTGTGTCATGTGGGACTGCAGCTAATGATCCAAAAGGGAGAACACAATGAAAGGCGATTTGTAGCATCTCATTATGCTCCTCATTCATTATTATAGTCCAGAAAATTTTTACTTTATGGTGATTTCTGCTCTGTTTTTAGATTAGGAGGCATTAAAGACATGGTCCTGAAGTGTTTTTGACAAGGGCTGTCTAACCACTAGCCTCAACCACAGCAGCTATGAAGTGGTAGAAGGGATGAATCCCCCTGTGAGGGAGAAGAAAAATAATATAACTCATATGAACAGCCCTACTAAAATAATTCAGCTTGGTCTTGTAAGGTCATGTAAGAGGACATTATAACTCTTAAACTTGTCTCCTTTTAACATATAACAGAATGAAAGAAATAACATCAAGTGTTTTTGGCTACATACGCAAAATTCTAACATCCACACTGTCCTTGATTGGTCTAGGAATGCTCAAAACTCTTAAGATAATGGAGGATTCAAAGTTTAGCTTGCACTCATGCCAAAGAAAGTAAAAATTGGGCCAAGAAATATGTGGTGAAACTGAAGTCCCACACTCACATTGTGGTTTTACTAACTTTATGTGATAGCTTTAATGTAATGTAAATGATACATGTTGCATTTCTGTGTGCTATATATTGAAAAATCATCAGTAATCACTTTGGTTTCCATCTAAAAAAAAAAAAAAATTTCTACTTTAATTATAAACAGAGGTCCACCATGATTACACACTAGACCCCCATAAGACTCTTAAACCATTTTAAGGCTGATAGTGCAGGAGAAAATGATTGCCTGTTGGTTTGGTTTGAGATATGGCTGAATCTCACAAAGTTTATATCCTAGCTATAAATGCTAAATGATAGTGGCCAGTTCTTGGCAGGCAGCTATTATAAATTGGCCAAATCATCTAACAGCAACAATAACAACATGTGATAGACCAGATAACACACACACACACACACAGTTGTTATATGTGCTTTACCAGTACACACATTCTGATATAGCACATGACTTTTTATTCTTGATTGGTAACAGCATAAAATGTGGCATCTCTAAATCCAATGACATATCAGAAGGATTAATGCTGACTTTTTTTAGGGCAATGTGCTTCCTACCACAGCCAAATAAGTTTGGGACCAGATGCAGTGACATGGTTGCTGATTTACAGTCTGAACAGATAGATATGAGTGAATGTGAAAGCGCTTTTCCACATTTTGTAATCTCTGACATCTCATGCCAGATCCTCAGACAGAATACGACTCGTCAAGTGCCTTTTGCTATAGACAGAACATGTTCTTGGCCTCTATCTGAGAGAGAGCTCCTTTCTGAATGTTCTTTGCAAGCTTCAAAGATATGAGATTAGACAGCTGCATGTCAGACTCATTGTCCTTTGTTAACAAGTCTAATTTGTGCCTCATTCTGTTTTCCAGCTCTTCCAAGATCTCAGACAATCATTCTGGCCCCCACTGGGATTGGAAGAATCATCACGCTGGCATCCATATTTGCACCATCTGTGATGAAGAGAGCTGTGTGGCTATGGATCAATCACACTCTCTCTCCCCAACACACACACACACACACACACAAAATACATATATACATACCCACACAAATGCTAACATATACAAAGAATCAATCAGCTCTTTTTGTCTGTATTACAGACATATAATCAGCAGTTCTGTCACAGACATACATACACACATACAGATACAGTACACACACGCCTGCATCCTTATGTTGTAGCTGCTTAAATCCCACAATCCCTCAACTAATTTGAGCTAAAAACCACAAAAATGAGATGATAGCATTTCCTGATGGAGCCTAAGTGAATGATTTGCCATACCAGCTTCAACAGCTGATTTGAAATAGACAGTTGATTAATCATCATAATGGCAAGTTTCAAGTATTGACCAGATGCTCAGACACCTTGCTTTAGCACTACAGTCCTTTACTCCTGGGTAAATGCTGACATATCATTTTTTGTACATGCAACACCTCATTCATCTTTTAACTGTTGCTCAACTTCCAAAACTTCAAAATTCTCTTTAGGTCAGATTAATTACTTTGCAAACTTCTACAATATCTCCCGCTGTGATAAAACCAACAAATGTATGTTATCATGGAAGCTGAAGGGAGTCACTGATCCCCTTCCTTGGACTGCAGTCAGGATGAGTGAAATGGTCAGTTACAGTATAGAGCTGCAAACGAACAGAACAGATGACCACTGTTTGAATGGATGATCTCATTTACTGGCCACTGTGATGATTTCCCACTAGATTCACCCGTCCACTAATTTGCTGAGCTTGATTCCAAAATAAGTTAAAATCCATGAATCTAATGCAGATTGAGCTGTGTTACAGCTTTTAACTGGGTACTGGAGGACAAGCTGGCATGGACTTAAGTTATTCTACAGCTGCCTAGGTTTTGTTTGTTGCCATATGTGTGTTTCTCAGGCTGTTGTGTATCCACCTGCTTTTCTACGAGGATGCTGACCATCACTGCCAACCTGTGTCAGTTAATCCCTCCACAGCTTTTGTATACCACACACCAAGACAGCAAACACGTTATAGTATTTGCAATACAGCAGAACACCATCTGAACACATCCTGCGAGTGGTAATTACTCTCTCTCTTTCTCTCTCAGCAATTAACTTCATCCTTTTTTTATGATTTTTTTTTCCAAGTATGATGTTGTTTCTGCAGTAGACATTTCTCCACCCCATGCTGAGCAGGACTCTAGCGGGAATACTGTTATAATACTGATCTGGGATACTGTAACTATTTTCTGCCTTCTCATACAGCTGTCAGCAGAGCATTGTGTCGGGGTAGATATTTTTGTGATGTGCTCATGAAAGCTAAAGATGGATATTAAAGAGGGAATTAAATAAGCTCTTCTCCGTGGTTATTGACTCGTTTAGAATTGGCTGTCTACACATTACCCAGTTTCACTGAGAGACCACACACACAACACACAAATCCATATCTGCATGCGAGTGTAGAAGTGTGTATGCGTTGTGTATTGTTATCTGATAGACACCACCCCAAGGGAAACCGTAACAAGTCAGCCACATGAATATATGTTGAGGGACACAGTGTGTGCGGTGGGTGATAAACCTCCTCAGAAAGAGAGCATGTGATATGGAGGGCAGAACGGAAAGCGCGGAGATCACAATCACAGAGAGCAAGCTGCCAAGGCGTTGAAATAAGAGCCTCTTGAGACAAGAGGCACAGAAGAGTAGACCTGCATTTTATATATAGGTGTGGCGGCAGACTAACTGCGAACTAGACCATAACAGTGAGCCAGGAGTGTCGGGGTTGTGACTCTGCTCTAACAGCAGTTTAGACTGAGAGTTGTGGGATATGAGACTGTACAGCAGAGGTGAGACAATCAGAGAAGTGGGATTTTAAACATCACTTGCCACTCCGGGTCCCGGAAGTTCACACCCAGCAAAAGGTAAACAAGAAAAAGCTCCAGAACCCATGAGATTATTAAAATGTGTTGTTTTCAGCTAGACTAGATCACAAAAGACAATTTATGTCATACTGTCTGTCGTTGATATTTTTCCATTACAGTGTATGAATCTAGATTTTTTTCTCTGTCAGTTATGTGATGATATGTTTCTTTTCTCCTTTTATCTTCCGGGTGACTGTTTAAAGCTTTGATTTTACACAAGAGATGTCAGGGCAATTAATTGTCATCTTCAAGACAAAGGAGTGGAAACAGTCTTCTACTAGGATTAGACCATGATGTCACACTGCACAGAGCTTTCAAACACAGAGCTGAGAAAATGTGCAGGGTCAGCGCTGGGGGAAATACTCTAAATGTAGCTGAATGGACAAATGAGGGAGAGACACTCATTCAGTTCTAGAGATAGACAAGTTCAAAAAGGCAAGAAACAAAAGAGAAGTCATAAAGACTGTAAAAAAAATTTTAACTGGATGTGTCCACTGTGATGCTTCATTCACATATTAAGTATGATTTATTATGGTGTGTTTGTTTTCCTATAGAAAATATGATTTATGTTCCCCTTTATATGCTAGTATGAGCATACAAATTAGCATTCTGACCTTGCTCTCCTCTGTACTTTGTGGGAGCAATCACAGCTCAATTAAACCCCAGCCATGCAGAGACAAATTGTCCCAAATAGCTGGCGACCAATGGAGGCTGTCATTTTAATAAGCAACTTTCTGAAGGTGTCATGTAAGTTGCAGTATACAACCAAATGGCTTTAATGAAATATGCAAATTCTTATTATAAACCTGATGATGTTGCACTATCATTAACCTTGATATTTGAAAATGTTTAGAAGCCTACAAAGTGCATTTTTAACCAAGTCCCTTCTCATCTTTCTCCCTCTGTGTGTTTGTAAAAGTCTATGTGAGAGAGTGTGTTAATACCTTTAAGGATCATTGACTTGTTCCTGTCAGAGGACTCTTGTGAATGTAAAGCCATTTTCCACAAGGTTGTCAATAAAGTTCAGGGAGTGACGGAATACACTATGCACAACAAACAAACCAAAAAAAAAAATACAAGAGACTTATGGGAAATAAGAATACTCAGTAAACATAATTTTCATGGTTCATTACAATAACATGATATTATTTCATTTCAGTTTCACAGTTGCTCAGGCCTGAATTTAACCCATAAGACTTTAGGATCAACACAAATTGTCTATTTGCTTAAAATATATTTGTTTGGGGTGTTATATTAAAATAAAAAGTTAAGCTTGTTTCAATTCATTATCTCCTCAAATATGTTTTTCTTCTTGCTTATTTTTCTACAGTTCATCGAAAAGGTTACAATTTCTCAACAATTTGGATGCATTTCATTTGTTTCAGAACTGGAAAAAACAAATCCCCTATGTTATCCACTGTAATGTTACATTCCCTTTTTCTATGTCTCTTTCTCCGCCTCTTTGCCTATGTGCCCATCTGTTGGAATTAAGTTAGTATGTGTTTGTCTGTATTTTTGGTGCATCCATATGCTTGTGGTTATAACTTGTGTGTTTCCTAATGTTACTAAGACTTTGCCAGGCATTTGAATAAGATATTGTGCTGATGTGGCAGCTTTTAGAGACAGACTCTAAGGAGGTAACCACAGAGCATGAGTCTACGACCTGAAAAGAAATACAAGCTCAAAAACTATGTTGGTGTTGAATATTGCTCCAACTACTGTAAATCCATGCTCTCACCAGGCTCCTTGTTATAAAGCCTGTTCCTGACACACTAAACCAAAGTAAAACACACCCTAAGCTTTAAATACACATATCTATGTCCGAAAGCCACTAAAGCGTGTGGTTGCCAGAGGTTATGTGGTAATATGCTGTTTTCACTAGTTACCAGACAGGAGCAAGAAGGCAATCCCAAACCTTGCATCCACTCCTGCATGCCAGTTGTGCGTCATCCATCCATCGCAGCCTATTTCCCTTTGTCTGACGCTTTCTCTCTCTCGTCCTTTTTTTTCCTTCTCCGGCATTTGAGCATTTCAGCTGCCATTTAGGCCCCAGAAATATGACGTCTGGTGCTCTAATGATTTGCAGACCATAAGTGGAAATGCCCACCATGAATCATGAAAATACATTTCCCCATTTCCATTATGGAGAAGAGTACACGCTCACAGAGAGATTTAAGCCGTCATTGCTTTCTCATTCTCTGCTCTTTCTCTTCCTCTCATGCATCCTCTATCTGTGTGTCTATCAGTGCTGCCCTACTCCTTACCTTTTTTGTTGAACTCGACTGTACTCCCCATATTTTCTTGTTTATCTTTTTTTTTTTTTTGCTGGTAAAAACCAAGCCCGCCATGTGCATGAAGAGACAAGAATGTCAGAAATAACTTGATGTTCTCCCCGAGATTTTGTGATGTTCAGATCTGGTTAGTTCACAAATCCATCACATCATTCTTACATTTTCTCCAAGGGAAACCTACCCTACTTCCAATAAATGTAAGATTAGTGTGTGGGCTTAGAATTGGTGCAGCTGCATGATTCACTGTAGTTATAGTAGACTATAGCAATTATGGCATTTCAGTTTGAAACTTAAGACTGCAATCCTTGTAGCATAACACAAGGTTTCCATTTCAGAGTGTTTAGTTGTCCTGGTACAACTTGAGGGCATTTACATGCTAATCAGCATCAAAAGCATGATGGCTCTGCAACTGATTTGTATGTGCATCCCAGGTTGAAGCACTATGTTGTTTGTTGTGTAGAATATTAGGAAAATGTTCTTGTCTAAAAATATGTCCACTGTAAACCTTAAAGTGCTTGCAAGTGCTCCTCCCATCAACAGCAGTGTGATAAAGACATCTCCGACAAATTAATATTTCTAATTGTATTTTAAGATTGGTTGCTGGGTTAGGAGTTGCTATTGATTTGATAGTACATACAGAATCATAATGCAGGGGTTTATCCATGGAGAGAAAGCTGACGTAGTTCATAAAGATTGCCTGTGGCATGTAAACC